>JAPMNZ010920020.1:0-11961 GCA_029875035.1 Pomatoschistus microps
TCATCACCGTGTGTGGAATGATTGGAACAATATCTGACTCTGAACATTGTAAAGCGCTTTGGGTGACCTTGGTCTGTAAAATGCGCTATACAAATAAACATTACTTACTTACTTACGTACTTACTTACTTTAGCTTAAGAATGATTTCTGTAGTGGACATTAGATTCTAGACAAATAACCTTTTTTTGCAACATGAATGAAGCATTTAAGTGGAATTTCTGCTACATTTGGGCTTCAGTTCTGCACCAGGAAAAGTATGAAAAATATACAACATTTATTGATCACAACGTTGATCATAGATGAGCAGTTAGAATATCATCCATAACATCACAAAGTTGATTTATCTTTGTATTTGGACACCGGCTGTAAATGCATACTATCGCTCTGAATAGTTGATGATAAGGATTCAAAATTATTCCACGGTTAACCTTTCCCAAACTCCATTTAGCATTACAATAAGAGCTTTCATCTGCAGTAATTGTTCATGTACAAGCCTGTCAGGTCTCCCACCCACTGAGGGGCTCTGCGGAGGCCGCCTCTGGTTGGTCCTCTGGAGGTGGTGGGCTGTTGTGGGCACAGTGCTTCCCAGCCCAGTCCGCACATGTTAGGGTCACCACCTATCGCCTTGTTGTGGGACGAGGTCTTCCAACGCAGACTGGGAAAAGAATCGTTCTTGGCTCGGGTTTTTGGACCATGTCTTTGAAGTGTTACTCGTTCTCAGGACTGTTTTGTTCTCGTCTTGAACAAGAAATCAAGTGAAACAAGATAAAGATCAAGATTATAAGATTGCTCATTCATTCAGTGGAGACATTTCAGTCAATCAACAGTTACAGAACAGTAGGAATGAGGAGCACACAACACAAGATAAATTAATAATAGAATCTTTGATGTAATAAAAACACAAATTCAAGAATTAAGTGCAAAATCTCTGACTTTAGATTAGATTAGCTTTATTAATCTCACAACAGGACAAATTTGCATGTTAAAGAAGCAAATACAAAAATCCTGTTTATTCAATTTTAGTGCAATAATTATTTATTTGTACATGTTAGAAGCATTGATTGTGAAATAGTCTCAAACCAACGTTTCAAAGTTCGGTTTCTTTTGTTCTAGGACACATCTTAGACAAAATCATGTTTCATGCTTTTAACACACCTTGGCAATCTTTTTTAGCATTGCAAAATTGTTCAGTCATTGATCACATTTACTCAAGGAGGAAAGAGTTGTTGATCAGAGCTTCATTATGCAAAGTGTTGAAGGAAGAGAGAGAAGCAGCAGCGATCTCTCGTACTTGTAACCTGTTAAGTGTTTTGTATGATGTGTAGCAATGTACATCAGAACAGTGACGTCATTTCTTGTGATACTGACACTAGTAGCAATGCAGGTCACAACGATGCAGGTCAGACAATAGAGACATTAATGCTTAGTCCAGAAAATGCAGTTATAACTTGAGGTCTCCATGGCCTTAAATTCAGCAAACTTGATCTCCAAAACGTGCAGATCAGATTCCATTAAAGCATTGTCCCTCGTGTGATTTGTGTCTAGTGTGATAACCTTCTTCTCTTCATCCACATGTAAACAACATCCTATAAAACAGTTTGGTTGAATTTTTTGTCTAAATTACTGTAAAAAGACTAGGTCGCGAGGCGTGTTGAATGGGTCGTTCTAACACAACAGCCTGTGTCATTCAACGTGCAAGGACGAGATGACTCAGGTGTTTTGGGAAACTTTCCTGTGGTTTTTACACAGTGGGAATGAGCCTTTTGATGGCATTTTAAAGAGTACAACTTATAATTGCTGTCATCCTCTCTTGATAAACATTTTCTCCTCATACACGCACACATGCACACACATACACACACAGACAAAGTTAAGTCCGCCGGACAGGAAAGCTTTAGGTCTTTCCCAGGGGAAGCCTTCACACAGCTCTTCAATAGACATTGTTATGAGACTGTTATTCTTTTGGCTGACCTGCCGCTCTGCCTCCTTCTGCACACTAAATATAAACATGGCCGCTGTTTTGCTCAGCTGATGGCCTCTGCAGCTGATTCACGCTCAGCTCGAACAATCAGCAAGCTGCACAATTAGCGCCTTTAGCACCCTAATATTTACTTTATACATGCACCAAAGGTAAAATCCTCCAGCTCAGGTCCTGACCAGTGGGGGCGGGTCCCGGCTCTAAAGTGGCCAAAATGACGGGCGCTGACATGGTTGCAATACCACACCGGGCCAGAGGGTCTGGACCCGGAAAGGGAATTATTCAATGCAAATGTACATGTCTTCTGACCTCTCAAAAACGTCTTTACAGGATGGTCCGTAAGTTGGCTCTTGGCCCAAAGCTCCGTTCCACATGTGTGTCAACGCTGAGGGGAGTGAATTTTCACGGACCACTCATGTTTACTCGCTATGATTTTAAAAGCCGTCGTTAAAATGAATGGGGCGCGTGCATGTTTGTGCATGCGCGAGCCGGCTGACACGTGCGCAGATGCATTTTCCAGCCCCCGCGGCCATTTTGATTTCTTCCAGGAGAGGCTAATTTTTGGCCCGTTAGTTAAAACGGCGGAGATAGGCGTGACTACGTCCGTTAATATATACAGTCTAAGGTCCTGACCAAGCTGAGCATCAACATCAAGTAAGCCCCTGAGGCATTGGAAGAATGGCTCAAAAGTCACTTTACTGCTCTGCTAAATGTCTATTGTGTGTACTTAATGCACATGTATATAAGAGTAATTTTTTTAAAATGTTGTGTAGATATTTACTTTTATAACTTGTTTGCACCGAGAGCCAAAGAAACTTCCTAGTTAATGACTTCCTGTTTCTTTCAATGGCAATAAAAATAACAATGATTTTGATTTTGATTCTGATTCTGAAAAGCAGACCACAAGTTCTCAAAATTCTTGTCTCTTTTCCACTATGTGTCAAACCTAGAATATAACAATCTCAAAAATCTGCTTTTAGTGAAATGTGTCTTTAGCCGTCAGGTGCTTATAAGGCTAACTTCTATACACTTCTGTGCACCGATCATAGCTTAATAAGAGAGTTTCCCAGCACAGAGCCTGGTTAGCCCTTGTTGCGCTGAATGCATGAGAATGAGAGAGGCCCCAGACCCACAGGGGGCCAGGCTTTTCACCGGTCTCTCTCTGGGAACCTGCTACCCTCCCTGGCTTCTCACCCCAGCGCTCCTGCGGCCTGGGCCTTTGCCATTCAAACCATTAGATCCCATTAGCTCGCATTGGGTCGGACACATGCCGTTCTCTGTTCTAAATAATCAATAGGACCTGTGAATGAGATGAAGAGTGTTCAGTGGTTAATTTCATTTCAGTTTTGTTCTATCTTGAAGCAGAGTTCCCTTTGAATAATGCCATCAACTGTTCACAATGTTGAATTGGAGGTGACCATAATGCAACACAACACATCATTCAGTGATAAACTCAATGATAAATGTTGCATCTAATAGCTATGAATTCAGTCTTTGTGATTCGACAATGCTCAATACAGAAATGCAGGAATGTTGTATACATTACGGTAAAATACATTAAGTAGACTATTATTGTAGGATCAAGATTGTAGATATTGTCTAAAATAATGTAACTAACTAATACATATTCACACATTGCAATGATGTGACAAGTTTTTAAACGTTTTAACATATTATTTCACAGTTTATAGGAGACATAAACTAGAACTGTGCATTGTCTTGTATCTGGCAACACAATACTATACAATACATCCCCATGCTAAATACAAGGCCGATATTGTGATTTTTTTAATGTACTTTTTTGTACTGCAATATACACACAGAGCTATTGTATTCCATGCATTGAAGTGGTCTATAGTTCCATTATCCCTTTTTTGTTTTTAACAGTAACAACAGTTAATATTGTAACAAGATTAAAACTTAAAAAGTCAGATTACTACAAAAATATGTCCCTTTATAAGCTTCACTTCTCTTCCCAAATCAAAAATGTGTGTTCTTTTACTGATTATTTGCAGTAGTTTCATAATGATTCAGTATAGTTGTTCAGAACCATTTTATAATTTAGATGTATCACCTTTGTTATGTACATGTTGTGTCTTTATTCAAAAGATATGCTGAAATAAGAATTACATCAAAAGGATCAGATCAGGATCCAATGTTAGTCATATCAACAGTTTGTATCTTTTGACTCCGCCTTTCTGGTGCAGTGAAAGCAGACAGGGTCACTGGTCCCAGGACGGGCCCCTGTGGTTCCCCTCTGGCCCCTGGGATGTCTTTATGTGTGGAGTCAGTGTGAGTCGGAGCAGAACGGAGCCAGAGAATAATAAAACCACCACCAAGTTTACTGGCACAGGCAAAACTTTGATGCGGCTCTTACTATCTACTATATTAGCTATAGTCCATTTTCTAGTTTATTGTAAGAAGAAATTAGATCAGATCAAACTTCATTGATCTCGCAATGAAGAAATGTACCATAATGTTACTTTTACGCACACTGATATTTGGTATACTTCAGTTTATGGTAGAAAAGGTCAATTGCATTATTATTTATTGTGGCTGCAGTTAATTGTCCCATAACGTTGTAACATTTCGCCATTCTGGGATGTGGCTCTTTCATTTTATTGAGTTATGAGTTAAATTCCATCTCATTTTCAGTCGCAGAGCGCATGAGTCCCATCCGCTATGAATGAGAGAAATGAGCTGATACCTTAGTTTCACACATAGACATCCAATATTTCAGTTATAGCTCAATTTCTAGTGAATGCAACGTCTGAAGAAAACATCAAATTAAATCAAGAGAAGCCAGATCAGAGTAAGATCAGAGCCTGAAACTGAGCGACTCCTGGACGTGCCCAAACCATGTGGAAGTTGGCCCGAGCTACTTCCAGAGCAGTCATTTAGACAGATTTTAGTTTTGGTCCTGGTCTGGTCCTGGTCTGGTCAAGTGTTTAAGTGTGTGTGTCAAATAATGTTTTCCTACTGTATGTGTCAATAGTTCAATGTATTTGTTGGTGGTCCAGGGTTTTCGAAGAATAATGAGTACCCCTTCCCAAACAGTGTTCCAATCAAAGTCCACAGATAGATTTGGAATGTCTGCTCCAAAAGTGAAACACATCCTTTTCATCCACATTTACCACATCATTTACCAAGGGATGTGGCTATTAATTCAGTTCAATTCAACATATTTGTGTATATAGCACTAAATCACAACAGTAGTTATAAAGGAGACTGTCTTGTCTTACTTTTATACTCTCAACAACATTTTTTCATATCTATAGTTCTTTTGGTTAATTTGCTTTGCTTCAACATATTTCTTTATCACAGTAAGAAAAAAGCACCATTATCAGACCTCTTTGACAAGACCGGTAACTATACAAAATTCAACCTGTTAATATATGCGGCGCTAATGACCGGCTCTTGCTGTTGTTTTGCGGCCGCTGGTCCAGATCCCTCTCCTTTCTCTCTGCTGTTGTTGTTTCTCTCCACAGGACTCCTGTAGGCCGGGATTAACCCCTCCACTGTTTGGACCCATTGGGACCAGCCCCCGCTTCCTCTGGGCCCATACGAACCTGCCCTGTTTTCCTCCTGGATGCCCCTGAATGCGAGTGGGACGTCCCGCCGGAGGATTATAGACATTCACACGGCGGATGATTGCGAGATCAGGTGAAAAGTTCTGACCCCCCGCCGCAGCCGCCGCCAAAAAACGATTTCACTTTCGGTCGTTAGAGGGCTTCACTTTAGACCCGCAATTAAAGACGATGTGATCTGATTATTACATTATTACTTTATATTACTCTATGGCTGTAATTAACGATTTCTTTGATATTCGAAAAGATGACCAATTACTCCAATCTCCATTGTGAGATCAATAAAGTTTTATCTTGTATTAATCGAGTAGTTGTTTAGACCCCAGTGAATATGAGAATTTATACATTTGTCCAAAACAAAGCCCCTGGAGGACATTTTCTTAGCAAAGACTTGTTTCACATTGGTTTGTTGGCAAAATGGAATAAACATGTTTTTAAAGGATGATCTGAGTCATAAAACGTCTTCTCAGCATGTTTAAGTCTATGCCATCCATCAATTACTGAATAAATCACTTTGAGAACTATTTTAACAATCATTAAATAGTCATTTTACTTACAATTCTTCGATTAATTGACATGAAATAGGGCTGTAACAAGTTTGATAAATAGACAAATAATGTATTGTCTTTGTACAAATTCAATGAAATGTTGTTGGAGCAAACAGCAGCAGTGACATCAATAGGATAAATACCAATACCAAAGCGAATTAATCATTGTATATGCTGTAAAAAATGTATTGCTGTATTCAAACAAATTATTGATTATTGATAAAAATGTTAACTAAATCAAAAATATATTCATTTTTTAACCCGTTAGTGGTTTCCTCAACCATTTGGTGGATCATATTTAGAGTCACTATATCTACTTTAAGGGTATATAGGAGGATGTTCTACTTCCGGGTGGATCATCAAGACTATTGGTCCTCCCAATTGTCAATCATTCTGGTGATACGTGCTCATCAAATAAGCCCAAAGAGTTTTGTTCAAAAAGTGGAGAGGGCGGTTCTTTCTAGACATTTGGGAAAATCCTCTTATATACCTTTAAGCTTTGAACTGAAGTATATTTCTTTGGGGCATCTCACTTGTTTTTAGGCAATTATACCCTCAAACTGCATCTCAACCACTTGGTAAAGGCCTATGATTAAAACAAAATAGGGGTTTTAAAAAAAAACTTTTTGTGTTATTAGTACATCTTCGAAAATGATTCCAAAAATTACATTGCTTTCTTCAGGGAGAGAATGTTGATGCACATATTGTTGTCTTTTAAAATTCAATAAATGAATGAACAACAATGACTCCTCACCTCTCCGCCACAGGACACTGTGTCACTGAAACATTCACCAGTAGAATCTGACCACGATCCAAGAATTAAGCAAACCTGTGTGTAGATATCTATGTGTGTGTGTGTGTGTGTGCGTGTATATGTCTTTGTGTGCATGTTTTGGATGCGGAGATAAGCCATGCCCAGACAGGAAGCCACACAATGCCCCGGGAGGCCGAGGAGGAAGAGGCTGGACCAGCTCGCCGTTCCCAGGCCACGCGGAGCCAGCGGTCTTCCTCTATTATGAGGCTTCACATTGTGTTTCAGTTTACAGCAATTAAGTCATGATTTATGGCAAGTTAAACGTTTGGTTCAGTTTTGGAATTGGCCGCTCAGACTCTCGCCCCTGCACATGCCGCCGCGGTGACCTGGGTAACATGCATCAGTTATTAACTATTCACGCTACATCAGCATGTGGGCCGGTAACATGCAGACGGATCATTTCAGAGTTTAAAAAAAGCTAGAACAATCAACTTAGCAGGATTAATTGGCTTGTTAGTGAGTCAGTTAGTCGCTGCGTGCCAAATAAGGAGTGAGCATGGGCGTCCATTGGTTCCATTGGGTCTGGATTCAAATTGTTTCCCATGATCCATTATTTTTTTGCAACAAAAACAGCTTATTATGTCATACCACTCACATCACATTTTTAAAAGAAGAACAGAATTCCCTTCAAACAGCCAATCAGGGACAAGGTCATTGAGGCTGCATTTAATTCCCGGTTATTCAAGTCCCAGCTTGGCATTCAACCCGCCTTGCGACCGAGTTGTGTTCAGTGTAAACACTACCAAATATAGCACCATTTTACAGCAATAAAACCAAACTGTGTTATAGGCCATTGCCTTTCAGGTCAGGCGCAGAAGGTGATAAAATTATAGGAGGATCTTTGTTTACACCCCCGTGCGCATGCGCCCCTCGCTGTGTGGCAGAAAGACAGAGCGTCACATACTGAAGCATGGATGCGACGAGTACTTTAAAAAGAGTCAGTGGGCAAATAGCACTGTATATAAGCACTTTAACGCAAGAACGCTACAGTTTTTTCATTGTATGTTTGTATTGCATTTTCATAGAAAGTCATGTGGAACCAGATTTTGCACCCATGCCTGCTTCATATTTGAATTGTGGTGGTCTTTTACAGTATCCAGTCTCCAGTCAAGTCTTGCAGAGTGAAAGTAGCTGCAGAATTGTCAAACTTCTTTATCTTTTCAGCATTCTTTTCACAATCCTCTCTGCGGGGGCCCCACGGTTCAGTTGACACATTAGTCCTCGGTGAGTCCTGCTATAGTCCTGGTTCAGTCCTGCTTTAGTCCCAGTTCGTTCTAATGGATGATCTGGCTCTATTCTAAAACTCTCATTACTGATATTAAAGCACTTTCCAGGCTCCACAGGTGGACAAAGGCCTCAAATGATTTGAACGTCGGATTTGAGGGATTTGAGATGTAGTGAGGTGGCATTTACCTCTCATTCTGGCACAAAAGGTAATCTGGGTTTAGTGACGCTTCTTAAAATACAATTCATTCAGTGGAGAAAGGGTTACAGCACAAGCACGGGTCACTAAGCACTATCCAGATGAGTCCATGTTCGAGACCAGAGTGAGATAAAATTCAAAAAATGTCATGAATCTGGGCAGTCTTTCTCTTTCTCTCGCTCTCTGGTCTCTCTTTCTGGTCTCTCTCCCTTAGGTATCTCTCTTGCCTCTCTCTGGACTCTCTCTGGGTTCTTTCTGGTCTCTCTCTAGTCTCTTTCTGGTCTCTCTCTCTGGACTCTCTCTGGTTTCTTTCTGGTCTCTCTCTAGTCTCTTTCTGGTCTCTCTCTGGTCTCTCTCTCTGGACTCTCTGGTCTCTTTCGTGTCTCTTTCGTGTCTCTCTCTGGTCACTCTCTGGTCTTTCTCTCTGGACTTTCTGGTCTCTCTCTGGACTCTCTGGACTCTTTCTGGTCTCTCTCTGATCATATAACTGCTGTTGAGTTTCCCATCAAATATTGTATATAGATCTATGATTGTATTATTGAACATAAACACGTATAAACAAAACAGAATGTATCAACTGTATATCATTCTGCTCTTTTTTATTCAACATAAAATGTGTTATTTAATTTTGTTTTTTAGCTAAGATTTTTAGCTAAAAATCTTGATTGAAACATATACAGGACAGGTCAAGTGCAGAAATCACTGATTACTTGGTTCTATGAAAGTGAGCTACACATCAACAGTATCGTCCTTAGATCCTGTAATCGGGCTGTGGAGAACAAGAAATATGCAATGTCAACAAACGACAAGATTCACTGTCTGTGAGCCAGCGAATGAGGGGGCTTTCACATTGTAGTCACCAATTTTTGTTCAATGTAAACCCATTTGAAACGGTCTTTAGATGATAAAGCTTTTCAGTGAGAAGTTGAGAGCGCAGATTGTAAAACTGCTTTGACTGGATTCAGGCGGTTCAGTTGTAAAATGAGGTCTGGGATCATTTACATATTGAGTCCCATTTTGACTGAGAAATGATAATTTCTCACTAGTTCAATGAACTAATACTACAATATGTTTTTGACTGGATAAGAATTTTTTTTTTGACTGTATTCAAGAGTTATGTTGGATAGGCTGAAGTTGGCTGGATGACACTGTGATTTTGTGCTTACAATCTTAATGGCTACTTTGGGTTATGATAGAGGACCAGAGGTTTCTACTATTAGCATGATTGGAGATAAATACAAGTCCGGGTGAGTTGTAATCCGGTTAAAATTCATAAAATAAAAAATACGAATTTTGCATGTCTTTCCTCTTCCATATACAACGTTTTTGTGACATCACAGCATTCCAAAGAGTCTACAGATTCACATTGTGGTAGAGGGCAGCTGAAAAGTCATTCCTGGTAACTATGGTAACTCCCAAAAGTCTTAGTTTTAAGCTAATTTCGCAGGAATTCTTCTAAACCAATCCACAAACACATAAGTTCCACATTTTCTTCATCGGAACATTTGGTGACAATAATAATAAAACGTATGCATGATGTTGGCCAGTGGAAAAGAAGTTCAGACATGAAACTAATACGGTGAGATTTTTGTATCTAATCACAGTTGGCACCTGCTGAAAACAGTTGGCACCTGCTCTTTAACTGAAAAAGAAATTTAGAACAATGAACACAGGGTTATTCTCAAATGATTTCAGTACTTTTCTATCTCTTTGTTATCACCTCCTCCTCTTCATTAGTCCCAGTGCCACATGAGCGCCCCGGCTTTCACACCCCCACCCCGTCCTGTCCTGCCCTGTCCCGGCCCGGTCTGCCCCGGCCTGTGAGGGGAGAGGGGCGTAACATAATAGAGGACTCCTGTTTTTTTTTCTTCACAATTTTAATTTTGTTTTGCTGTGGGAAAGAGAGGGAGTAGTGAGACAGTGGCCTTCGCAAACATGGAACAGTGTTATTATCCTTTTGCGAATGATGGAGAAAGTTAAGTCCTAGTCTGACTGAAACTTACTCCTGAGAGCGGATTTGATTTTAATAGTTGTACACAGAATTCTCCATAAAAGTAGCTAATCAGATTGAGCCAAAAAAAATAAAAGTAAAATTGTTGATTACAAAATATGTAACTTTGTTGTATCTTTTATTACTTCATAAAAAGTTGTTCAATAATGTTATATTTCAACATAAGAAAAAATAGTCAATACATTTTGATACCACTGTGATTTGTAATAAACTGTAACTCTTATCTCAAAATAATAGTACTTTATACGTAGCTAAATGGTTTTATGGTTCTTCTGATATTGGATTGGGTTGAATTGGATTGTATTTTGGTTTGTCTGTTGTTGTTGGACTAATGACATTAGTAGCAGATACTACATTCACAGACTTTATTACAACCAAAACAGGATTGGAACTTCTTATGTATGCCCAGTCTGACTTATTTTAAACCTGATATAGTTTAAAATCAATCAAAAAGGCTCAAGAAATATCAAATTTTGTCCTGTGAATGTAATAATATGTAGTATCTTTACTTTCCCCAAAAAGTTTTAGTATTGGCTCATTCACTATTAGTCTGTATCAATAGGTAAACATAAAATCATTAGGTAGATCTTTTTCGATTTCAACTCCAGGACTTTCTGTGTGCAGTTTGCATGCGCTCTGTGTGTTTGCGTAGGTTTCCTCCGGGTGCTCCGGTTTGCCCTACAATAAAACATGTAGAATAAGTGTGAATCTGAACCTGTGTGAGTGAGTGAACAAACAGTGATGGACATGGGGCTTCTGTCATCACCAAGTGTGGAGTGAAAGGAAATTACTGGTACACATAAAACTGTAAATCGCTTTGAGTGACCTTCTGTGAAATGTGCTATTTAAATAAAGATTACTTGCTCACTTGCATCAAGGCAAGGCAAGGCAAGGCAATTTTATTTGTATAGCACAATTACATACACAAGGCAACTCAAAGTGCTGAACAAGACAAAATACTGTTGCATTAAAATCATAAATAATCACAGTACATAAGAGTTATATGCACAGCTAAACAGAACTGTTTTTTAACCTGGTTTCAAAATTTGTCAGAGAGGTGGCCTAACTTACATTTTCAGGAAGATTGTTCCAGATTTTAGCTGCGTGAATCTGAGAATGGTCATCTACAGCTGACCAGGAATGAACAACCGACCATTACAGTTCATCTGAAACACATCAGGTACTTTCTTATTATTCCTCACTTTAATTTGAAAAGAAAGATACAAGGAACAATGTTGTTGAATATTCCAAGTCTCCACGGGTTTCAGAATGATAGTGATTGACAAAAGAAAACAAATGTCTTTTCTTTTGAACGCAAAACTCCATCCATCCATCCATTTTCTTCCCCTTAATTAATTTCTGGGTTGGGGGGTCGGCAGTCAGAGCTGAGTGAGAAACTGCTTCTCAAAATGTTGCACAAAACAAGAAGCTGAAAAAAACAAACAGGCAAAAGCTAATTTAGAATATCTCTCTCCAAATAACTAAAAATAGTGGTTTGGCCCATGAGCTAATCAGGGGTGTCCAAACTTTTTAGTAAGAGGGCCACTTTAGTTCACCAAACTAGTTCAGGGGCCGACATCACGGACTGAAAAACTGTCTT
>JAPMNZ010920079.1:0-10582 GCA_029875035.1 Pomatoschistus microps
AGATCAAGGCTTCTGTGGACTGACCACCTGCAGGAGGATCAGTGAGGTGCAGGTGCTCTGTGGACTGTAGGGCGTGCCGCGTGGCTGAGTGGATAGCACTCTCACCTCTCAGCAAGAAGGTCCTGGGTTCGAATCCCGGTCGGAGCAGGGTCTTTCTGAGTGGAGTTTGCATGTTCTCCCCGTGCCTGCATAGGTTTCCTCCGGGTACTCCGGTTTCCTCTACCACTAAAAACATGCTCATTAGGTTAAATCCTCCAGCTTCGGTTGTCCTGACTAAGCCGAGCATCAACATCTGGAGATGGGTTCTGGGCGCTGTTACTACGACAACCACTGCTCCTGACGTAAGCCTTTGCGGTCAAATGCAGAGGATGAATTGCCCTACGGGGATTAATAAAAGTGCACCTTTACCTTTACTGGGTGCAGCTCTGACTGCCACCCCCCGACCCAGAAATGGATTAAGGGGAAGAAAATGGATGGATGGATCTTATTTTGTTTTTACACAAGCTACTTTCTGTTGCTCTTTCGCATTAAATGGCAAAAAGTATTGTCTTATTTGGGGCTGTATCAAAACAGAACGTGGGAGGGTTCGTGGGGTATGAACACTTTTTCAAGGCTGTATATTTCTTGTTGGTGGTGTTTACTCCCCCTGGCCTTGTTAACCTGTGCATTTGTTGCTTTGCTGCATTTGAAGTGGTGTGTCGGTGTCTCTATGTGCACTCACAGAGGTAATTACCTGAACTCGATACAAAATCCAACACCTCGCCAACCTGAGGATGTACAGTCAACAGCGAGCGTCCAATAACACACATCATCTCTGTGACTTCTCCTGACTGTGTCTGCGGCAGACTCTGGCTTACGTTTCACCTTACACCTGCACATGCCTCCAAGGACCAAGGACACAAGCAGAGACAAGACAGAACTGTCCTATCTATAGGTGTTGCATTTTCTGAAGAAGTAGAAGTGTACATTTTATGCTTTTTCTTTAGTTTCTATCTCTCTTTATTGAGTCCTATTGAAAACACCAAACTTTTTTAGAGTCCACTGCTTGGTAAGTCCAGAGAAGTGGCTGTCTGTGCTAAAGAGTTATCTGGAAGTGATATGGGCTGGTCTAGAGCAGTGGACACCGGGCAAGGGTCGTGAGATGATTTCTGGTATATTCTTTAACATTTCCACATCATAATTTTACATTATTTTTTGTTACAAACATTAGTTTTAAGTGATATGGTGGTGCAATGATCAGAACATAAGAGGGTCTGGATTTCAACACCACCTCCAGACAGGGTCTTTCTGTGCGGAGTATTTCCTCCAGGTGTTTTGGTTTCCCCATGCCACTAAAAACATATGCACTAGGTCCGGGTGAATGAGTGTGTGTTCGTTAACCTGTACTGTCTCAACAAAATAAACAATAAATAAGATAAATAATGGCACAATGAATTACTTAACATGTCACTATAATTGGACCTTGTGAATTGTAGTTGTAGGGGTCGCGACTCGGTTTTATGCATATTTCAGGGGTCCCGGTCAGAAGAGTTTGGCAACCCCCCAGAGCTCTATGAGACACAGGATGTTCAAGGCATTGGTTCCGTGAGAAGACAGATGTTGCATTGAAGCATCTGGGGACACAGTGAGGCCAGCAGAACATTGGAGTGATGTGAGTTCAAGTTTGCGATCCGTCATCAGGACCCTGACGTTACTGTTTTGGATGTAGTTTTTAAGAGACTGCTGCCAGAGCTCTTGACGAGTGCGGTGGTCTAAACAGGAGGAAAATGCTTTGGACCATCTTTTCAGCATCAGCGAGAAAACTAAAGGGGAAAGGTTTTGAGATGTTGTGTAAGTGGGGGAAAAAATTTAGGTAAATAGGCCTCCAGCATCAGATTGAAAAGCTGTTCTTCCCAAGGACACTATCTATGTGAAAGTGAAAGCGTAAAATCTGTGAGAGAAGTGACGAGAAGTCCTGGTTAGCAGCCATAAAAAGAATGCTATTTATGTCTCAGGGTCCCGGGTTGGTTTTTTTGAGAAGGGATCAATTAAGTGCTGGATGGAAGTAACAGGGCTATATGAGAACTGTTTTTATTTAGTTGGTAATTTGTGCAATGTGTGGGCTGATGGGCGCAGCATTTGACTTGAGCAGAGATGTGGGAATGGGATCAAGTGCACAGGTGGAGCCTTTCATCTTCCTAATGAAGCAATTCCCCCAGCATGATCGCCTCAAAGTCTGGTAACGACTGTGCAGCTTTGGATTGGGCCAAAACAGGTTGTAATGTGGCCAGAGTTATGGGAACTCACTGGAGGATCTGGATTTGTATTGGTTAGAAGATAAACTTAAATATATTTATAGCCTGATATTTGAGGAGCTGATTCGTATCAAAAATGTCATCAGGGGGTATCACAGTAGACTGTGGATCCAGTAGAGATAAAATATTTAGCATTTCTGTAGTATTCCTCACTTTGCTGAGATGCTTTCAATCAGGGTCAATGATCAAATATTACGATTTAAGGATTCATATAGGGAAAAAAAGACAAAGTATGGAGCAATATACATAAGATTTGGAGATTTGGAAGATACGTTTTTGGCTTAATATTCAAATAATTGTTAGTAATTATGTTTGGGTTTTTTGCATAGTTGAAATCCAGTATGTCATTGAGCAACAAAAGAATAATCGGTTTTGGAGCTATTTCTTTGGCCAGCCATACTTTGTAAATATCCATGAATCCTGCTTCATATAGCTTCAGCTTTTTCTAGAATTAAAAATAGGGTAAGCAACGGTATTGTTTATTTCTATCTGATTTAGTTCAAAAATCAATTCTTGTTAAAAAAAACAGGAGATTAATGTTGCTAAGGGAAAAGACTAAAGGTAGGAGGAGATTGAGGTGAATTGGTTGGTCAGGCCCCCACACAGAGCCCCACAGTGCACCAGCAAATCTCCATCTGGCACGGTGAGATAATACAGCTCACAGGGTCAGGTTATCTGTGGGCGGACTGAGACAGGTCCCCCATACACAAACACCTGTATCGATCACTATGCATTTTGCCTACTTTGTTCCCACTTGGTTACTAACGGTTACTTTCAATAGAGGCCTGTTTACTTTGTTGTGCATGTAAAGTAAAATACAATGGTCTGAAAAGTCGAGGTCGATTTGTGGATCAATGTGTCCACCCACTCGCTCAGTAACTCATTCAAACCGCTGTGATTCATAATGACAAAGGAATCACACGGACTAAGAGTGTGTAGGAGGAAATGATTGACTTTTACACCCAGAGATTATTGCTGAAAGCTCTCGAGTAAATAATAATAAGATTCAGCATGGTCAACTAAATTATTCTAACATTGAAGAAAACGTAATGCACGCTCTAAAACACATTGGTCAAATCCATATTGTTAGGATTGAATGACAGAATGACCAAAATCGGTTGGTGCTGAATCAAAATATAAAAATATTGGTTGAAAACACGAATAGTAGTAGTAGTAGTTGTTTTTATAATGTGGCGCCACCTGCATGTGAAAGCCTGATCCTGTCAGACTTATAGTGTCCTTAGGCAAGACACTTCACCCTAACCCACAGTGTCTAGTATGTGTGTAAATGATTGGTGGTGATTGGTTGAACACTAATTTGCATCAGTTGGATTGATTTGAACACAGCACAATTTGTATTAAGAGTTCAGTATCGGACCTTCGACAGCTCTGACCACCATGCATTATCATTATTATGCCTTAAAAATAATAATAAATCTAAAATGTTTGTGCCAGTTCCTCCACACTGTGTCACGTTCAACATTATCACAAAAAAAGCAGCAAGTCATAGCTGTGATTGTTGTTGTAAAATGATGTGAGTTTGAAAGAAAAAGAAGCAAGCAAGGTGTGAGGAAAGCCGTTTTGAATGTTAGAGAAGAAAGATTACTCCAAAATAAATGAATCACATAAAATAACTTTTGGAAATTGAATGAAATTAATATTATCAAGCAAAATATATCAGTTATACATATTTTGAGAAATTATGAAAAGGCAAATTAATAATGGAAATAATGTAAACATGTTTTCAGATTTGTCGTTTCGAACAGAACGTGTAAAATAAATAAGATGTGGGTATGATGTTATGTCCATGTACTTTCTAAATGAGCCAAATGTCAACGTTACACACGACTCAGTAAACGCTGCACGCACAGATCTGCTCGGCTTCATCATGAGCCAGACATGTTCGTGAAAACCCAGTCGATCGTGTGGCATTCATACCACATTGTGTACCTCCAGCACTAATGGCACTCTCCTCCCAAGGGCCGTCTATAAATACACACTCCGTCACACACATGTCCACACAAAACACACTAACTACTGGTGCCGCTTTTTCATGTCCAATGCTTTCCTTTCACACACTCTCTCCAGCGTCACCCAGAAATAGACTCTCCCATGCTGTAATTCTGAATACCTGTGACACGTTATTGGAGTTGATCATAGCGGCTGCAGTGCATCTTCTTTCTCTTCCGGTGGGTTGTCAAATTTACAAGTTTGGGAGCAGCGAAGGTGTTGTTTCGAGTGGGAGAAGAGACATGAGGGAAGTGAGTGAACTGTTGGCCATAATGGAGGAAAGACTGGCACTTGTGTGATTGGTGTGAGAGGAGTCCAAGATGACAGATGTGGGCTTTCCAATCCAGACTATACATGGAAAGGGACTTATGTGTACGAGTTTGTGTACTGGGGTCCTAATGTGGCCGGTAATTGGGACCAA
The DNA here is from genome assembly GCA_029875035.1 of Pomatoschistus microps. NCBI lineage: Eukaryota > Metazoa > Chordata > Actinopteri > Gobiiformes > Gobiidae > Pomatoschistus > Pomatoschistus microps. The sequence continues at coordinate 4,726 of JAPMNZ010920079.1, forward strand.
ATGAGTGTTTAATTTGCACGTCATGGCATTGAGAAAACACCCTGACTGTGTTAAAACATGCTGAAGTCGGACGTGTGTGCCAAAGGGATAATTATAGACCGGCATCGATTTTAATTACATGTAAAAGATGAGCTGAGCTGTGCAAATCTGTGGGATGCTGTCAGATTCAATATTGAAGTGTCATTACAAACAGTTGTTAGAAATAATGGTGAAATGAACCCTGTGTGTAGCCAGGTAAAGGTAACAATGAAATAATTGAAAACGTTTTCTTCAATCTCGAAGACGAAAATGCAGGGTGCTGTGAAGTTGCATAGGAGTGACAATTATTCTTTGACAGACCGGTACACGGCAAAATAGGAGTTTTTTCCTCAGCAGTTTTTAGACGGCTCCACATGATGCGGCACTTTACTTTCACAGAAGAATCACGTCGAACAGTTGCAAGTTCAATAAAAGAAGTAACATGTCCATGTTTTGTTTTTTGTCTCCAATCTACCCCACTACCATCACTGTGTGGAGCGAGAAGACAAATACCCTCAACAATTGTACAGCGCTTTGTGATGGTCTGTTAAAGGCGCTATATAAATAAAGAAGACTTACTTTGTTTTCTGAGCTGCAAGAATAATCTACCCGCCCCAATCAACAAATAATATTTAATTGTATTGACTTATCTTATTGGCCTATTTTTATTTGCCTATAGCTTGGGGAAATTTATGTTTGTATGTTATTTTTTTCAGAACCACAAAAGAGAAGCCCCCTGTATGTGCATCGAGTGTGTAAACAGTCATTTCAATTACAAAGCTTTTGGGGTCGGCCTCTGCATACAACTGCAGCTCATTTGCTTCTATTTAAAACTGCTGCTTCTTATTCAGTTTGCAGTATCGCTATTAGATGTATGTATTTTACCCATGACTGCACAGGATTTTGCCAATTTGTGTATCTATAAAAAGGCGAAGCCACGGTTCTTTGATATTGGATTTGCATGGAGTAACAGCGATCAGCTTCTGAGGTAATTAATTAAGGGATGCAAAGGTATTGTTGTTCCTTTGAATAGTACATGACTTCACTAAGTCTCTTGGGAGTCACAAGTAGCATACCTGAAACCTGTGGCCTCGCTCATTAGCAAGAGGTCCGTGCCATGTAAGTCAATGTACGCAACTGTTCTCCTGACCGGCCAGGCCCTTCCACATCCGTCCTGTCTGTTTTCTGTCTGTTGTGCGGTTCTGGCTGGTCAGGCTATCCTGGTGCTGCTGTGAGCAAGTGGAGGACTTGAATTTAGCGTACTCATTGGCTCATGTCTCGTCTCGTTCACAAAGCACGTCCCATCACCTCTATCTGTGCTACATGCAGGACACATACTGTATCTAAACGCACTGGGCTGATGTGGGCCAAACACACGTCAGCCCTCCACTCAAGGTTATAGTCAAGGGTACTTTCCCCCAAGAAATAATGAGGAGCTCTGCATTGAATCTAACGAGCTGCTATAATAACGGTGCAAATGGTAGAGCCTGCTCATGTTTTTATGTTAATTTGACCTGTGGTTTTGACTGACGTATCGATCCATGGACATTTATTCAAACTTAATTTGTTCTAACCATACAGCTCCTTTTGCATGTGTAGTTCATGGCTATTGCATCTCTACTTTTGTTATCATATAAGTGCCTGCAACAGAGTTTGATGTCTCTCATGAAGAAACTGTTCCTGGCTCTCAGCGCATGAAATGGAAAAGCCGGAAGAACTTTCTCGGGGGAACCTTTAAATCATGATGGGGCAACAGTAGCTCAGTTGGTAGAGCATTGGCCTTTAGGCCTGAAGGTTGTGGGTTTGAGCCCACCATAAGACCTACTTCACGACTCCGACTCTGTCTGCTGTCGTTGTGTCCTTGGGCAAGACACTTAACCCACTTTGCCTGAAGCCCCCGCTGAAAGATCTCAGCTTCTGTGGACTCACAACCTGCAGGAGGATCAGTGAGGGGCTGGTGCTGTGTGGGTGCAGCTCTGACTGCCACCCCCCAGCTCAGAAATGGATTAAGGGGAAGAAAATGGATGGATGGATGGCATTAAACCATGTATTTTTCCATACGATCTCCACTCTCAATTTACATCAAAGCATGTTGAAAAACCATGGGAGTCTGGTGTGTGTGCATCAATGATTGGTGGACACACAGGCTGTGGTCGAATGGGGGCTGATGGCACAAATCAGTTGCCTGATTCTGACAGTCTACCCCAGGGCAGCTGTGGCTACTTGCTACAATAGTATCCAGAAAAGCATTACATATAACTGATGCTCTATTGAAAAGGAATTGGAGGAATAAACCCCGGTATATTTTGATTTCATAATGGAATGTGGACTGTTGTGTCCAAAGGTTGTGTTTCCTGTAAACTGAGCTGCCTGATGTAAATTGAAAGGGTTAGTGATCAGTGGGAAACCTGATTCCCTCTGTGTTAGTTTAACATGTTTGTGGCTCTCAAAACCGCTCGCTGAGAAACACAAACTCTCAACTGGGGCAGGCTGTGCACCTGTTCCAGGAGATAAGGAAGCCAAGAACTTACTCATAAGTAAAATCATAAACAGTGACGAGAGGCAAAGCTTTCAGGAAAACTAAAGTTCAACCTTTTGCCAGCTGCACTGTGTCTGGCGGAACATGATCAGGGCAATGACAGCAAACCAGAATTATTAATTAATTAAAATATTATGGAAAGCAACCTGACAGGACATATAAAAAAGGTACATGAATATTGAATAGGAAGAAATGTAATGTTATTAATTTCAGTCATTTGTGATGCCAATTACTTTGCTGTAATATAATCTTTCTGTAATGATATTTCAATGAGATATCCAGGAGAGTACTCGAGTTCTTCTTGGTCAGATCAAGGCCAGATCAAAAACCAGCTTTAGGGGGAAATCCCAGGGGCTAACCCTGGGAAACCTTGGCTGTGGATAATGCCGACAACAGGCTTGCCAAATCTCCATGGATTTGCAGTCTAATCTTCAAGGATCTCACATTCGCCATCCCTGTCCAAAAAGTGATTAAAGAGATGCTTGTAATCTTGTTGTGATACATCGGCCATATGAGCGAAATACACTCATCATAGACGTTCAATTCTTCTCAATATAATCCTGTTTGAGCAGAAAATCAGCTTCAGACATGTCCCTGTTCCATTGTTTGGAAGTGAATGTCAGCTATCAATACCAGAAACTTCAGAAACACTTGAGTAAATGAGCAGCAACAGTATTTGATCGTGGTTATAATTGCCAAAGCTGCGGCGGCTCCAAGTGTGTGAGAAAGTGTTGTCTATCATGGACTTGTGCATATTCATGTGTAACCTCTCGGCTAAACTCTGTCTGTGACTGCAGTCCACAGTTGCTTACAGCCGGCGGCAGCTGCAGACGGATTAGCAGGGAAAGGATAAAAGCTGCAAATTAAAAGAGCTCTCACTTTTCAAAACTATTGGTAGTTCTGCTTTTCGAGCGAACAATAGCAATGTTTACTCTCCTACTTTGCATTCGGCTCCACACTGACAGATGCAATGGGCCATTCAAATCAAACATCTTATTCCTGGAGCAAGTGCGAGTGCAGAGTGTCCAGAATGTTTACCTTGAAATTAAGTTTCAGCTTCAAACCCTTCAGAATTGTACAAGCAAATTTGAAACATATGTATTAGTGTCAATTTGACTCAATATTTAGTATCAAAGGGACCGCATGTAATATCTTAGCGTTGGTGTTCATTAATACACACTGTCCCAATAAACAAATAAATAAATACAGTTTAATGTTAGATTATTACTTTACTATGTGTCCCCAGATGATTGGTCGATTCGTACACATCATATTTGACATGATATTCATAACATTAATGTTTACGGAATGAGAATGAGCAGAATGAGACTCATTTGGGTTGCCAGTTTGTGGTGGCCTTTTTTTTCTTTTTTCTTTTTTTGATTATCGAAATGTACACACATAAAATAACTCTACACAAGAAGTGCCATTTTTAGCCAACACCAGTATTTCTAGCTTAACCCCGGCAGTTGGATTGCATCAGTAATCAGTGCAAAGGAGCCACATGTGTCACAGACAGGAGGATTCTGGCAGCAACACTTTGATTGTAATTGTAATGACTTTATTAAACTTCCACGTGCATATTACATACATCCCCTTTAAGGCAATAAAAGGTGAAACAGGTCAAATGAACGGTGAATCCTCTGTCTGCTCAAAGAGACGGTCAGAACAGGTCAAAGTCCAGGCCTTGGATCTCAGTCTTGGAGGTGAGGTCAGCGTGTCCATGTATGGCAGTGCGAGGGCTTCATGCCTGAGTGTCACTGGTTTACAGCAGCCCGATGGATTCCCGAGGCGTGCGCAGCGTCTCCGTCTGTCGACATGTGTTTGTCTATTCAAATTTAAAGCTTCACATCGAACATTTCCTCCAAACTAGATTATTCCTGGGAGTTGTGCTTTACTTTCCCCAGAACCTCATTCATCATCTCTAAACAAGCATTTGTTTAAGACGTCGCTCTGATGACTAGTTTATCTAAGCTCCCTGGTGTTATTTTTTCACACACAAAGAAAAAACATTAACCTTTGAGTGGACACAGACTAAACATATTTCAAACGCTTGATTTATTCACTGGACGACCGCTACTGACTTGGATAACGCAGTTGTTTTGTAAGCTTTATTCAACAGTGTGCCGTTGTGTAATTCTTAATGTGTTTGTCGAACGCCAAGTCCGGTTGAGAATACAAATTGTTTGGTTTTTTTGGGAGAATGATCTTATTTACCTCAGCGAATCCCAGCGAATGTGCACCGCTAATTTTGTTTTTGTGACAAGAATGATTTGAAGCAGAATTGATGCATGGATGGGAACCACAGCTGTCTCCTGTCTAGGGGAAAGACATTATACAGGATTTGTTTTTGTAAAATGACAGAAAGTGTAGTTGCTGTTGCAGCCAGGAGGAGAGTATGATCGTGAGCGTGCGTGTCAGTGTAGTGTAAACATACATTCTTGTTCATAATAATCCTCTTCTGGCTGTTGTGGTTCGGTCTTACAGACGCGCACGCATCTGTCTGCTGTGTTTATGGCCAAATGCTATGAGACAGCTGCGCACTTTCTGCTGAATTAACCATCACTGCCTTTCACGATTAACGCAAACACACAGTTTAAATAAAGATTAAATAAAGAGGAAGATGTAACTAATTGGAATTACTTATTGTTCCATAACAATATAGATTTATTTTTTTTATTTCTAAAGCTGGGAGTATCAAACGTTCAAACCAGAACATTTGGAACTATGTAATAGATTCACCTTACCCACTGTCAAAACACTTCTATCACATGCATGTATTTTTAGCCTCTGTCACATTTTTAAATCACCTTTTTTCAGAAGGGAGACACAGAAAAAGAGAACAAACCCTCATTCACACACTCTCAGAGAGTGACTCACAGGGTTTTCTCAAGTTTGCAAACGAAAACATGTTTTCCAGCAAGAAAAGGAGAACATGTTGTGGTCTGATTTGTTCACAAATTATAGATTTGACAACTCTAAGGTTGTTGGGATAAACAAATGTCATAATGATAATAATAATAATACTAATGCATTAGCTTTATAAAGCATTGTTTAGACACTCACACTTCACATGGCATTATCCTTTACTCCATACACAGTGGTCATTGACTACTACTGTAGCTACAGCTGCCCTGAGACAGACTGTCAGAAGTGATGCATACCAGTAAGTGCCACCAGTCCCTCTGACCACCACCAACCGTTCACTCCACACCAGACTTTGCATCGTACATTATTCTAGGCAATACGGGTGAAGTGTCTTGCCTAAGGACACAACGTTAGTTTACAGCCGCAGCTGCC
>JAPMNZ010920087.1:0-11564 GCA_029875035.1 Pomatoschistus microps
ACCTGACATTACGTGACATTTCAATTCCACATGTAGTATTTCAATGGCACATCACGCACAAAGCTAACATCTCAATCAGCTGGTTCAGGTATTAATAAAGACCAATAAGTAGCAGTGGTGGTCATTACTTCCTGAAAAAATGAGGAATGAAGAAACAAGAGCCTATAGTTTCTCTCCAAACATAACAAACAAAGTCAAATGAGGACGCTCTGGAGGCTTTAGTCTACGCCACAAAGCCGTGTGTAATGGCTGCAAATAGACTTTCCTTTTCTGCAAATCTCCCAGTGTTCAAAAACTAAGGTGTGTTACACAATTGACCGTCATGAGAAGATTACAGGTTACAACTCATGTGTGCGGTAATCAAGCAGGTTCATTCAAGGGACTTAAAAGAAAGGAATCTTCTCTGAACTCATTCTATTTTCAGTGTTAATATTATAACATTATTGAGCTAATCTTGGGAGATCTCAAATGTGTAGTTCATGAAGGCTTTATTGCCACGAAGAATGAGCGCTTTAACATCAGAGAGAAGAGAAAACCTCATCTATAACTACCACAGAAGATATTTGCAGAAAAGGAAAGCCTAATTGAAAATGGGCACTATTATTTGTTAGTTAGCTAGAAAAAAAATTAATTCATGTAATTATATGTATATTTGTTTAGATGGATGTGTTTCTGCTGCTGGACATTAGAATTTCTCCTACGGGGGATCAATAAAGTATCTATTTATCTATATATCTATTCTATTATTATGGCAAGATTATAATTTGAGTAACATTTAATCAAAATCCATTGTTAAAATTTGGATAAAGGCAAAATTTTAACAAAGACCAAATGTTACCCCACCCCCCCCTTTAGTACAGTAAGGAAAGAGCTCGTAAAAGTGTACAATCCTCAACTTTAGCATGATGAAGAAGCAAGACTGAAGTACAAAAACCCCTGACTTTAGCATAATAAGGAGCAAGTAAAAAATGCTGTATATTCTAGTGCAAGTAATATATAGTTGAATGTTTACATCTGTACATGTTAGCAGCACAGACTGGGACAAAGTGACTCAGTAAAGTGACAGTAACACACATGGTTCTATATTGTAAACCGTAATCAATGCAACACAACTTCCAAACTTGCACCCAACTCAAAAACATCAACAACACAAGTGCGTAGGTGCGGTGACAGTGACGTATGGCCGTGAGAGGAGCAGCCGGCAGACAGACCGGCCGTGAGGTAAATGGCTTCATGGTGCGTCTGTCCTGAGAGGGCTAAAGGGATATTTGCTCCAGTAACACCCAAACCAGATGGTCCTCGCCTCTAGGCAGAGCACGGGGCACAGGTGTTTGATAAGGTCACTCTCTGCTGGGCTATTACATGTTGTGGTGGAAAACACACAGCAGGTATACAAGCACATGGAGTAAAGAGGAATGATGCGTGAGTTTAAGACAAGAAAAACAGCTTTTATCCACACGATGTCGAAGCAATTTCCCCGTTGTAACAGGATCTGTGCTGTAATCAATGCCTGTTATTACTTTTTGCTCCCTTTTTGCTAAGAAATGTTCAATTATATGTCATTGTTGTGTAACTGACATATACATTACAATTATACTATATGAGCCTTGTGCCTTTTTTCCCCCATTCAAAACAAATCATTGCCACAAACTATAGTATTATGTTGAAAGGAAAGAGGTAAAACTAATACAGTAGGCCTGTTTAATTTAGATAATAATAATTAAACGCACTCAAATTACATGATAACTGAGTAGGATTTTTGAAGTTGATATAGTAATACATGTTGTTTGTCTCAACAGATGGAATCTTGTAAAAGTGAAATGTTGTGAACAAATCAGACCCCAAGCTGTCTATTAGAAAACATGTTATATTTTTGCATACTTCCAAGAAAGAGCCCTTTGAGTAACTATTTGACTCTCTGGACTGAGAGCTGATTGGGTGAGAAAGTGTGGTCGTCTAATTTAGCTTTTTCTCTGTGAACAAAGTTGAGCTTAAGATGTAAAAAGAGCCAAAAAATATGTTTTTTATAAGCTTTATATAGAGCTTAAACATATCACATATGTCTGTATGAATTTCCCCACACAAACAAGTTTTTAAGTTTAACTGGCTGTAGCACTTTGAGTATTTATTCATAATATAAAGTGCTTTACAAATAAAATGCATATAGTACTAATAGTAGTGTATAAAGTATAAGGTAACACATGGCGAGCTAGGGGTTGTGTTTGCTCAAAAATATGGATTTGTTAGATTAAATAACATTCCACAAAGAGGCAGAAATACGTTTGAGTTCTACATTTATGTCTGATCATCTTTCATTCATTCATCTTTGTCTATCTAAATACCCAGTGAAAGTAAAAATGACTGAGTATAGGTATAAATACTTATCCCACTGAACTACAAATACATCCTTTAGAGAAAAGAGTAAATGTTGTTTTTTAAAAGTATGATAAAAGTGGCTGATCTTACCTGTGAGAGAGAGACTGGTGTTGACACTGAGAGACTGGAGCGATGCCGCTGGTTCAGGAGCTGCTTAAGAATAGCCTCCTTATCTGTTGACTTACAGTGAGCCTCCGTCACTGATTCTGTGAATGCGACTCTGGACAGGCGTGAACAGAAGTACCTGCAGACTTAGTAAGGGACAGTTTAAATAAGGACGGTGCTCAAACCATTAACCCATGAACTACACTCTTATTATTCTTATGCATTGTTATAAATGAGTAGTAATAAAGTCAGCTATTTAAGTTGCATTTCATTTTCCAAAGAATTTTAATTTTTGAACATGGCGTGATGATAATATATTTCAAATTGATTATCTACAACTAGTGACATTTGCTGGAGAACATTTAAAACAATGAAAAGGGGCCGCAAATATTTGTGTTAATTTTGACCAATCAGGAGGCTGCAAAGGTCAGTATGGGCGGGTCTAACCAGTGATAGATTAAAGTTTCATTCTGTCTTTGGCTTTGAATACTTTGGAAACTATATCCACTTTAGTGTCTAGTATCTTATGTTTCTATAAAGGCTGTTCGAGCAGTTGTGTTTATCATTATATAGGATTTAATTTACAGTCTATGGACATGAACCTATCTTTAATACAAATTAAAGCAGGGGTACCCAATTTTGGTAACAATAGAAAATAATGCCTTGTTTGATTGTTTCCATCTTGTTTTGTTCAGCACTTTGAGTTGCCTTGTGTATGAATTGTGCCATACAAATAACCTTACCTTGCCCATTATGATGACCCTAATAATGTAATAAATGTTTCTGTGACAACAACAATAAATTATTTTGCAAAAGATAAAACAATATTTACTCATAGATAAAGACAGAACATTGTGGTCTGATTTGTTCACAAATGTTACTTAAACCAGTCTTTCTGTTGTGACAAACAAAAAGTATTATTGAAACCAAAAACAGGAAAGGTATTCCAGCTTTAATTAATGTCAATTTCCTTATTTCATCATTACTTACTGAATGTTTTACAATGTGAGCCATAAAATACAGTTTTGTTAGAAATCAAAATGCCGCTCAAATAAGTGTTACCAAAATCCCAGTGTTTATTGTCAAAGCAAGCGCAGAGCTAGATACTAGCCATATTCAATTCTATATTTACAATTTAGTGCAGACATGTGATTGGTCCGAACCAAAGTCCTGTGGACAAATGATGAATGTAAAAATAGTCCATTGTTATGCGATATTTAAACCGTAAAAAAGTAATGTAAGTAATACACGATGGCTGAAGATGCTGAGTGGAGTCAAGAAAGTCTCATGCATTTGTCTTCACAGTCCGTATCAGAGTTGTGCAGAGCCTCGGCCCAGCTCTGGTCTGAAGGAGGCTCTGGAAACACCCATCCCAGAGGGACAGACCAGCCCTCAGGGTGCTCTGCAGGGACCAAGAAGGCATCCCACTCTCTCCTGCAGCACAAACACACAGGCTTTTAAAATCAAAGAGTCATTCTTGAGACAAACAGCAGAGGGCAGCAGAACACTCATTTCCAAAACATTCAAAACAACATAACAACAAAGCTTGATATGAGCTGAATCATAAACATGCTCATTGCCATATGTTGTTGGGTTAAATAAAAGTGGTTTTATGCACAAACAATGTTGAGGTGCAAAGAAAGTATTGCACACTCAAAAACTATATTATTTACATTTACATTTAGACCGTCAGATTATGTGACTTGATCAGGGCTATAATGGTCTAAATGTCATGCAATAAATATCATATTGTGGACATCTGCTTTTTGACTGTGCAATGCTTTCAAATCCTGTTCTGTACCTTATTTGAACTAAAGCTGGAAGTGACTCCTGAGCCTGGGTGTAATACTGTCTGAAAGGCTGCATGAACGGATCCGGCGGCGTGTCCTCTGAAAGTAAAACAGAATAGAATTAGGCTACAAATATTTGATAATGATAACAAAGGAGATAAAGAAAATTCAAATTAGAAAAATAAATGCTTGAAATCAAGTGTTTGTATCTTAATCTGAGCACATTCTGACTGTCTTAAAACAAGATTTGCCAATGGGAGATTGTTCCATTTAGTCTTATTTCATGAACTTTTGCTCTATTTTCTCATTCCAAGGGAGACATTTCTTGCATATTTTTTAAAACAAGATAATGTTGCTTTGTCCCATTGGCAAATCATGTTTAAGGCAATCCAAAGGTGCTCAAATTATGATACATTTTGCCAAATCTGAGCAATGTCTGACTTATTTTCTTAACCATCTGAAGAAGAAAATGCAATTGGAAATGAAGAAAATATTCATCAAAATGATAATCCATCATCCATGTGTTGGTAAAGATTTGCATTAAACATTGAATCTTACCCCCAAACATCATGGAGTCTATTTTGCGTTTCCTCCTCATGTGCTTGTCCTTGTCCTTCTTGTGTTGGAGCTCTAGCACTCTCTTCCTCTCCTCCTCCTGCTCTCCCTCCAGCATCACCATCAGAGTCTTCTCCTCTCGGCCATACAGCGTCAGCCTCCTCTTGGCTACGCTCCTCAGCTCCTCCAGGAGAGAGCTGAAGGCTTCGTCTGACTGCAGGTCAGTGTGGATGCCTGACAGGAAAGAAAAGAATGAGACGTTTGTTTATTATGAATGTATTAAATATTGAATTATTCATTTAGAGGATAAGCCCCTTGAGATGAATCATTTCGTTTTCAAGGAGGTCCTCAAGATTTCACATGGTGACAGATACAGCAAAACAGATGTAAACAAAACAAAAATACAAGAAAATCATGAAAGAAAAAAAAGAAACCATAAAAAATACACACACAAAGCCTCAATCACTCACACACATTCTTATGAAGGATGTCTGTATTAGCTAACACACAATTTGTTCACAAAGATGATAGGAGTAAATAATAGAGTTTTAAAGCTTCCCATTTTTAGCTTTTCTTCACATTATGGCCTCATAGTTGTGTATAATAGCCAGCAGCAGTATTTGTTTAACGTGGAATTTAATGCAAATGTTCTAAATACATTTAATTTTGTAGCACAACATGTTTGACCCGGAGTTACAAAAGAACAAGTAAGGGAATACATTTTACCTTTTCTCATAGTGGCTTCTTTTCTCAATTTTCTTAATTTTTCCAAGGATTTGAGAATGTCCTGAGCTCTCTTCACATCGGACAGTTTCTTTCTGATATCACAAAGAACCGCGTCTGCGACCTCTTTCAGCTCCTGTTCCTGAAAACACAAGGCAATGTGGTTGCAGTGCTGATGGTTTACAAACGTAAATACAAGTATGGATAAGCAGAACAGCCATGACTGCATTCGTAAAAAAAATGAACTACACAGCAATACTCCTGTGTGTTGAATTAATACTACAGAAAAGCTGTTCTATATCTCTATTGAATCACATTTGACAGGAAGAAGAAGAGAGCATGCTTATTTAATACAATTTACTTACTTTCTTTTTCTCCTCTGCCTCTTGTATTTTCTTCTTTCTCCACATCTCTACAGCAGCGTCTTTCTCCGCTATTCGAGCCTCCCTGAGTGGCTCTTCCATCTGCAGTTGAAGTTTTGCTTTGCGCTTGCGAGTTCTCTTCTTTGAAATGGCTGTTAATTTTGTTTTCACCTTTTCCAAATTGTCCTTGTCGCTGACCACTTTTAATCGGCTCTGTATCTCTTCTTTCATTTTCAGAGCTTCTAGATAAGATTCATTCCAACCATTTTGGTCGACGTCTTGCATCAGACTTTCACATACAGTGGACAGCTGCGTCACGAGCCGAGCCGTGCCGTACAGTGCATTCTTCATCTCGCCAACAGACATATGAGAAGGCGGGGGATTCTCAGACAACTGGACCTTTTTGACCGATCTTCCTTTGGATTGTAAGAACTCATCAATCCATTTTTGGTCTTTTCTCCTTTGGATTGTGGCTTCGTCTTCCTGTTTATGATCATAAGCTTGACGTTGATATGATGGATCAGAGTGGGGAGCAAAATGTGAACTATAACGTGGGCCAAAATTATGGTCAAAACGAGGACCAAAACGAGAACCAGACTGTGGACCAAACTGTGGACCAGGGCGAGGATCATAGGGAGGGCCTGTATTCGGAACACTCTGGTGAGGACTAGGGTGTGGAGCACCTTGTTGATCAGAGAGTGGGTAGGAATTTGGACCAGGAAGTGGATTAGATTGTTGTTGGGGCAGTAAGTCCGGATGTTGACTGCGTTGTTGCCCAGAATATGGACCAGATTGCTGACTGTGTGGTTGACCAAATTGTTGACCAGTGGGTGGGTCAGAATGTGGAAAACCATATTGACCCGTTAGTGATCCAGAAAGTGGACCTGATTGTTGACCAGGGGGCGGGCCAAAATATTGACCAGATTGTTGACCAGGGGGTGGGCCATAATATTGACCAGGCTGTTGACTAGGAAGGCGGCCAGAATGTGAAGCAGAATGTGGATGAGGTCCAAAATTATTACCAGGAGGTGGACCTGGGGGTGGTACAAAATTTGGACCAGGCCCAGAATAAAAACCAGTGTTTGACGGAGGATGTGACACTGGACCAGGATGAAGACTACCTCCTGGATGACTAGCAGGTGAAGAAGGCGGGACGCCTGGAGGTGCTAGTGGCTGGTATCCCGTCTGATGTGGAGGGAGGGATGGGTTAGGGGCATATGGAAAAGGCACAGGAGGGGCACCAATATTCCCTGTTCCTGGAAATGGTGGTCGAAAAGACATCTGCGAGAAGTTCCAAGTAGAACCGGGATTGCCTCCTAGTGGAAACAAGTGACAGGTGAGATTTGTTATTGTTATAGCAACTAACAAACAGGAATACTATGCATTAGCTTCATGCTTTATGAAAGAAATTGCTGTCATTCTACTTCTTCTTCTTTTATTATTCAAATTTCTCAATACATTGATATCACTATCCCTCTTTGTACAACCTTTAACTCCAATAAGCCCATGCACAAAATACTAGATAAAGATCTGATGCAGTTATCTTAAAACACAACAGGCAAAACGTTTAGGATCATTTGCATGATTAGTGTTTGGAACTGTTCGGATCATAGAGGTCTATTTCTGAAGATGGTAAACATGCAGGAACCACAGCACGTCTAACGTGCACAATATGGTTTCACTGGATTTGTTTAAAACAAAAAGGATTTCATTAGAAAGGATTATCTAATAATTCCGTTGTACACTTCGGTCTGCCACTTTATGTCTTACAAATAAATGCATGATCTATTCCACAATCACAGTCATTACTTTGGTCACAAAAGAGCTACATTTAACTGGCACAAAGCTAAAGACAAGGCACTATCTATTTGAGTAATATAAGAAGCGTACCCGTTGCGAATGTGCTGGACATGGTTTGTGCTGGCACCTGTGGTCTGTTGTACGAGCTTTGGACATACTCATTACTAAACCCGGGAGGTGGAGGTGCATCCGAAGTGTGAAACTGGTTATTATTAGCCATTTTACTTTACAAATATAAATTCTAATAAAAATGTGTTCATCACGTATACTGAATGACCGCCATGTTGTTTACACTCTGCTTTTCCTCTACGGTCCAAAATCGTCTTCTTCTCCTTCTTCTTTGGGTCGGTGGTGAGCATTACCGCCACCTTCTGTTCCGGAGTGGGTCAGAAAATAAGCCTAAATGAGCCCAAACGATAGATTATATAGTCAATGGTCCCAACAAGGGAAGGGGAAGAATAAATAAACAGAAAAAAAAAAAATGATACAAAAGAATACTTAAGATGTAAAATGATAGCGTTTCCTTGCGTCCACCATCGGTACTGCAGCCGTCATGGAGGAAAGGCAGACGTACGCATGCGCACTGGATGTAGACTGTCCCAAACAGCGCAGACGGTAAAGCTACTGAAGGTGCTAGCGTTTTATAGTTTACCCATGCGTTTTGCTAACTCGTTCAGATTAACATGTGACAATAGGTTTGTCTGGTGCCCGTGGGGACAATAGATGTTTTTGTTTTTTGTGTTTGATTAGCGGGAACAGAAAAGGCAGAAGAGATACGCGGAAGTCCTCTCTTAAAAGTGGAGTCATATGACCAAGCAGCAGCAGCAGGAGCCAAAGGAAAATGCTTCATAGATATGGATAAATTCGACTAATATCCACAGCGAAAACGGTAACATTGCAATAAGACACAGTGAATTTGCTTTGGCTCATAATTGGTCATTTCCTAACCACTGTGGTCACATTGGACCATAGTGTTTGGTTGGTTTGACAGCTAGCAATAACCACTACAGTATGTTTTAATCTGACTCTGAGAAACTAACCGAGCAAATAACACATGTTTAGTAATGTTTTGACGCATGGTTGTGTATTATATCTGCAGATGGAGGAGATCAAAGTGTCTCCAGACTATAACTGGTTTAGGAGTACAGTGCCACTGAAAAAGGTAAGTTCCCTTTTGTAAATTTGCTTTACAACTGCTGTATGTCAGTGCAATGCTGAGTTCTTTGGGTGTGAATTACAAGTGATTGAATTAACTAACTAAAAGGTTGCTTAAAAAGTCTTGTGACTCTATTATCTCAAAAGGCATTCCTTAGCAGCGTGTATTAAAGGATTTGGGGCAGCGCATGACTTCTGGACAAAAGTGGATAGTAGTTTCAAAGCATTGCAAAAGTGTATAATACAAATATACAGACTTGCGTCCACCTCTTACTAAATGCGTAACTTTCACTTTTGAGGGTCAAACATTGGCTTACAAATCTGTGCAATTCAACTGAATTGTTCTAATCAAAGACAAACATGGTTAAATAGTAGGAATTTCAAACTTGTATACATACAAAATAAAACATGAAAACAAAACACAAATTAGACATAATTGTTCTTGTTTTACCTGCCCTCCTGAATGCTGAAGTGAAACGTTAAAACGATGACGTGGTCTATATATTCAATCAACTGGTTAAGTTTGAAAGCATTCATTTGGAAATATTCTCAAACTGAGCCAAACAGTAATATGGATGTTTCCAATATATTTCAGATAACTTTCAAGCCCCCCAAGGCCACATCAAGGTGCCAACTAATAACCACTGCACTATAACATGTGGCCACTTCCTCTCTGAGTCAATTGCATTTGCGTACTGGCCTCATTGCATTACCTTCTCCCACATTACTCTCCACTCATGGCAGTCGGATCAATAGCTGCTCTTGTTCCTTTATGGCACTAGTACTATGCTAAGCTGCTGGCCCAGGGCTCAGAGGCAACTCGTTTCCCTCAGTAATGTTGATGTGGTCTCTTTCTATAGTCGTGTTTTTAAATCTAGGCTTTTCTCACTAAACAAACACATGATTCTCATGAGTTGTGACAGTCACGCAATCACATGTTTACATTTGGCTGGTGTGGAGGAAGTTTGTGATGATGTGATGACCTCGCTGTTGGGTCTAAAGGTGACATCATTCAAATGTTTACAGAGATTTTATACTTATTTATTATGTTAAAGATAGAGATGTTATACTTGTTTATTTGCTGCTAGAGTCAGAGATTTTACTATATTTTAATTAGTATAGTTGTTCATTTATCTTGTGCTGCGTACTCTTCATTCCTTTTCCCACTGAAAATTCCCCACTGTGGGACAAATAAAGGATCTCTTTATCTTAATTAAAATTTTACCGGCACTTTCATTTCAATTCAATTCATTCTGTATTAAGAACACAGAGAAAACTTTTTTCATAAACTAAAAACAAAACAGAAAACAAACGTATACATGAAAACTAAAAACAGGTGTACAGGCAGGACCTCCAATGCCTCCCTAAGTCAGAGGAGTTACAGAGCTCATCCTAGGACAGACCAGAGCTTGCATGATCTGGTTAGACAGACTCACGGCTCTGCACGAGTAGATACAATATCTGATGCAGACAACACATGATCTCGCACAACATTTCACTGGCGCTACAAAACCTGGGCACTTTCAATAGGATCCTCAGAGAGTCATTGTGAGCCACATTTAGACTCTGTGCATACTCTTTTTCTTGTATGTACGCCAGAGCTGTGCAGTATACAGGGGCGAACAGGAAGTTTTGAAAATATCAACTTTAACATCTCTAGAGCACATGAGAAACTTTGACTTAGACTTTATATTTCAAGCCCCCGATTTATAGTTTTGTCTATAGCTGTTTAAGTGGAATGCTTGTGGACTTGGACAGGCAAGTGTAACATTGTGTTAGTCTATTCAGGAATAAGAGATGCGTGAGAACCGTATTTGTACAGGACAGAAGTAAGAACACACAAAGAGCACACAAAATATAAAATAGTAGCTGTTATGCTTCTTAACTAATAACTAGCTATAAATGCCTAATAAGAGCCGCAAATAAATATATGGATTATTGCGTTTATTAGATTACTGTATAGGCTTCAAACATGGCATGAATAATCAAATAAGGGTTTCAATTACTACTTTTGAGAAATATCTGACATCAGATGACAATTCTCAGGCTTTTCTGGAGCATATTATATAGAATAAAATGCTCTGGTTTTGAAGATGATGACAAATCAATTAAACTTGGGGTACTTTACTTTCAAACAGCTACAAAAAGAATGTTCCTCACGCTTAAAACAGTTTAGCTCTATCACTAGTTTTAAAACTTATGTATTTTCTTAGCCTCACATCAGTTTTATAGACAGAAAAGTGACAAAGGGAGGACCACCCTCACTTGGCCAGTAAACTGTCAGCCCGGAAATTCAAATAATGACTAAAGTTATGTAGCCCTGCATTAATCATGGATTTTATGTGTTTTTTCAGTAATTGTTAAAAATGATGGTATTTTAGTCATTATCTTTACAACTGTATTTTTCTGCGCTCCTCAGATCATAGTGGACGACGATGACAGTAAGGTGTGGTCTCTGTACGACGCTGGGCCAAAGAGCATCCGCTGTCCCATCATCCTCTTCCCTCCAGTCAGCGGGACGGCAGAGGTCTTCTTCCAGCAAGTCCTGGCTCTGACCGGCTGGGGCTACAGGGTCATCTCTGTGAGTCAAACGGGATCTCGATGTTAATAATATGTCAGATTTAGATTCACATTGTCATAAAACCACATTGAAACACTTGTGCAAAAGTGCCTCAGTCAAAAATGTAAAACAAAACAA
>JAPMNZ010920102.1:0-13554 GCA_029875035.1 Pomatoschistus microps
CATTGTCTCAATAGTGTCTACTTTCAAAGGAACCACTAGAGTGAAATAACAAAGTCAGAAAAAAGCTTGGACAAACGACATAGAAAGCGTATTCTCTGATGAGAGATCTCTTGAACATGATGAGGACCAAACACAATTAATAAATTAGAACAGAGGCAAAGATTGAAAGCATTAGATAGATCTTATATGTCCTTCCTTTTTCAATCTCATGTCTATTGTGCGAGAATAAAAAACAATTTCTCCCTGATTTTGTAGTGTTTTTCTTGTTTGGAATTGCTATGGCAACAGAGGACCATAACCAAGCAGTGAAAGAAATGGAGTTTGTTCACGGAAAATGGGATGTGATTGGTGATACATCTAATGTCTATAGAACTGTGGTATATACTGTAGAAGAAAAATAGTTGATCAAATCTGCTTTTAAACATATTGCGGCGCTGTGGACAGAGATAAGACAGATATCCAACCTCCTGATTCTCATCATATTGAAAAACCTGTGTGTTCAAAGTGATGTATGGCTAAAATGTTACAGTGACATTTAGAGCCTCCTACACGGCGGCCATTTTATCGATGCGTTAACGTCTAGCGTGTGAATCTGTCAACCGTATGTGGCACACGGTGAGAAGAAACGAGAAAGGAGATTCAATTTATCCCCAACTACATTTCATGGCCCCACACATGGCTTTCACTATGCAGCAAGAACACCATGATGGAGTGGCCGCTTCCTTGGCTAATTTTGAGCTGCGGTAAACAGGGTGCTCCGATGTGAGGGCGCTCTTTTCTGTGGATAAGAGGAACACATATGAACACACACATACCGACTGTGAAGGCAGTGAAGCTTGAACCATAAGCACTCCGGAGTTCAATCTGAAATCTTTTTAATGATTGGCGCAGTGACAGGCCTGTGCGTTTAGACACCGGGCTAAAGTTTTATATGGCAGACTTCTTCTATAAGGCGATGGATATGTTTAACAAGGGTATCAGCAGAGGCGGCATAAGTCTTAGTTTTAGGTGCTGAAAAGTACTTTATTATGCTACTTTTCAGGTGAATAAAGTGTTGATTCTTGTGTATCTGACCTTGTAGCGGCACAGTATTTCAAGATTCAAGATTGACTTTCATGTCACGAAGGAAATTTGTCTTGGAATCACGGCTGCTACATTGGAAAGTACTCATAAAACATAGAACCAACAGTAACACAGACAAAAACCATGACCGCTCTGCTTGATGGCCTACATTAAGGAGATTCTCAGATATCAGGAGGATATACAGATTAAGGTATCTTTTCTTATTTTTATTGGAATGGCAGAAGCCAGGTGAGGGGTCTGAGTGATTTTCTGATGGAAAGTAAAGGCACCATGCTGGTCACTCATGCAGCCGATGGATCACTATAAGGGCAAACCGGCACATCAAAAGGGGCATCATGCTGAGTAAAAGTTTGGATATTTGAACAAAAATCTGCTCTGGTTCTATGTCACTTCAAAATGTATTGTTTTTCAAATTAACATTCTTTTTTATAAATCAGACCACAACTGATCTAAAGATGTGAGGATACAAACATGTGCAGACTAAGTGAGAAGAGAACTGAGAGGAACTACTAACCTGGATTTTATTATATCATTATTTCTCGTGTTTGCAAAGTTCGGTCTCCAACTTTAAGCAAAAGTAAAGCAAACAATTGTAATTGTAATAAAGCACACTTAGAAGCATGGCTAACCAAAATTACCAATTACCAGTAAACAGAAGCATATATCCACAATGGATAAAGAAACTTTGAAACGTGACAAATCAAAATGAATAATTTAAGTTTAGAGCACGGCTAACCAAAATCAATGAAGGAACTCGGAAACATGGGTAACCGCAATGAATATCCTGTTTATATAAGGAGTAGAAAAGTACAGATTTTTTGTCTTTAGCCCCAGTTGACCTCGTCGTGAGTTTGCGGTGCCTGAGTCTGTGCCTTCGGCCGCTGGTCGCTGTGATGTCATAGTGAGGACATCTTGTTCATTCACAGCTAAGTGCTTCGCCGGGGACCGATGCTCTTGATCGGTGTTGTGTTTGATTATTTGTATTGTTCAAACAAAGGCCTGTGATGTCGTCCAACCACAATCAACATTTGAGCTCTCCTGACACATCATCATCTGATTGACCAAAAACATGAGTCACCGCACGAAAATACATTAACATCAGAAAACAAATGTGTTGTTTAGCTGTCAATTTGATCTCTAAAGAGAAGAAAACAAGTTAATACAATAAAAGGTGCATAAAATACATAGTTGGCCGTTTCCAAATGTACTTTTCTGTATTCATTTGGTAAAGCTTTTAGCATGCACCTAGCACCTAATGCTTAATCTAAGTCTGGATTCTCATCGAAAACCATAATTTTAATGCTTCAGGGTCTCACTCTGTCAGGTTTTCATCCCAGTCAAAGTGAAATTGCTCTGAAATTGCTCAAATGGATTGTTATTCTATTAAAAGGAGCTAGTGATGTGTGGACAGCTGTGGGGGTTTGCATCTCTCTGCCTGTTTACGTCAGGACAACTTTTCCATTTGGAAGTACGAGGCAGTGATTCATGTGCTGCCACCTTTTACATAACGTTGTGTTTTATGACAATCACCTCTGCTCTTTGGGGAGATTGAGTGGGAAAAAGAGGGTGGGGGGCGGTAATACTGGCAAACACTAACCAGGAAAAGTCCCCTGTTGTTTAGCAGCACAATGCATCAAGTGGAAAGCGGATATTGCACGGGCTAAAGCACTATTTGATGAAACCATTTGTGCAAATTTGATTTTTACTCATCCTTGCCAGGAAAACAGCAGCAGATAGCAGGCGGAAAACCATGTTTAAGCCGTAATGTCACTATATAAAAGCATGTGTTATGGCTGCAAAAAGCTCCAGCCATAACCAACAAATTACTGCCATTAATAAAAAGAACACAATTTTGTCTGTGGTTATGTTGCCATGGGAAGACATTAGATGTTCCAGCCATAAGCAGAAAATTGTAAAATGAGACATAATATAGCCCACAAAAACAGAAAACAGATCACAGCTCTGCAGCCACGTACTGGGAGGTTTTTATACACTTGGCTCAGTTCCTTTCCATTTACTTGTCTCTCACTTCTGTGGCATTGTGGCGTGTGACTGCTGCTGGAGTGACTTTGCACTTGTGTAAGAAATGTCTCCCCAGACTTCAATATGCTGTGGATGCACTAATCGCAAATAACAAAGAAAGGGAGCAATAAGTTCAATAAGTTAGTCTTTCAGTTTGTATACTTGGTGTTTTGGCAGCAGTTCAAGGCCTGCTGTCCATAATGATGAAGAGAGTGAGAGTTTGTCACTGCCGCGGTTATCTGTGAAACCAGGTACAGCTCGTTGGTGATGGCCATAAATCTGTGGGAGGATGAGTAGGTACAAGAGGCACACTGCTCAAAGCTCCTAAATCATAAACACTGTGGGCATTCATAACTCTTCATGATGGAAATCAGTTTTATTGCTGCTGTGAATAGGCACGAGATTTCCATTGCGGTTCACAAGGTTCTTGTCCAACAGCATTATGTGCGCAGTGGTCACGTCCAGCTCTATTTACATGTTTTATGGATTTATTACAGTTATCAATTACCATGAATTTAGTTTTTATTATTTAAGTCACACTATTATCCACATACAGCCCTCTTGACTTCAGGGACAGCTCTAGCATTAGCACAGATGTACACGTCTCTGCTCAGACTGGCTCTGTCTGTCGCTCATTCAATTACCTTTGTTTTATCAGAAACCTATTCTCTCTGTGTGCACAGGGTAATCTCTCCCCCAAGCAAATATCATGGCTCCGGGCAGTACCCATACACTCCAACTGTATGTTTACAGATACGTGCAACGTCTCTATTTGAAATTACTTTTGTTTAACCACAGAATGCAGATTTCTGCTTTGGATTTACACCAGACCTAACAGTGTTAGGTATGAGCGCAGAATAATAATACATCTGTTTTATATAGTGCTTTTCTGGACGCTCAAAGATGCTTCACATGGCATTATTCTTTCAATCCACACACAAAGGTGGTAAACTACTACTGCCCTGGGACAGACTGATGGAAGTGAGGCTACTAATCTGGCAAACACACACACACACACGCACACACACACTAGGCCAGTGTTTTTCCACCAGTGTACCGTACGTTAGTGTGGCTTGGGAAATATTCCAATATCCAATAATTAGTCAAAATAATGTGAGAAGATTTCTATATGTATCTACATAAAGGTTGGGAAACACTGCAGTAGGCGATGTAGGTGAAGTGTCTCGCCTATGGACACAGCAACAGTTCCACTGTGGCACCTTACACTTACATTATTGTGTTTACTTTATTTGCGTAGTCATGTAACATAGAGCCTCTTATTGACAGAAACTTGGCTCGTCAAAGTTGTGGAAAGAGAAGTTCTATTTGAGTTTATGCAGCGCGTTTATACAGTCGATAATCTTTTGGTTCATCTTGCAAACGCCCTCTTGGACCCATGTTTTATCTGAATGCTGATAATGTTTTTATTTTACCTTTCTTTGTCCCTGTTGGTGCTGCACTTTGTTGTATATTGCTTTTGTTTGTCATTGACTAGACTATAGTGCATAACCGTATCTTACTATTATGTTGTCCGTCTTCCAGAACTACAGTTTTCCGTTCGTTTATTGGTCTGCACCTCAAACCCATCCACTTTATACGCACATCTCCAATTCAAGTTTATTATACAGGCGAAACTTGGAAAATAAGAATATCCCTCAAAAGTTAATGTTTTCTGTAATTCAACATACATGCTTACAAGGGACATATGCCGAGCTGTTGTTTGTTATCATTTGGATCAGGGATGTCAAAGTCAAACACATCAGACTGCCAAAAAAACAAAATTGCTACAAGCCGAGGGCCAGACTGGTTCAATGTTTATGAAAACATATTCAAATGATTGCATAAAACCTATTGAACCAACACCAGACACAGTGTACCAAATTATATTTCATGATTAAAGGAATAATCGATTATTTTTGTATGGTTCTGTCTGTAATTTCAAGTGAAAACCTTTTTCACAGGTTCACAGACAAAAACGAACTTCCTTCAAAGAGAAAGCACATGAACATTAAATTGATAATAAAATATTTTCTCGTGGCCGGTTCTAATACTGATCAAATATCCTCCCGGGGGCCAAGATCATTCATTTGCGGGCCTTGACTTTGACACCCATGATGTGGATCATTATGGTTCACGGTCTGTACGCATGTAACAGCATGTTTTTTATTTATTTATTTATTTATTTTTATTTATTTTTTTACCTTTATTTAACCAGGAAAATACCCATTGAGATCGAGATCTCTTTTTCAAGGGAGTCCTGGCCAAGAGGTCTGTAGCACACGTCACAGGCACAATACAGAGCAACAGTATAACAATAAAATAATAATACAATACAGTAATACTACAAAGTACAAATAGTGAAGCTGCAAAAAACTTGTTCAAAACTTGCACATCAATCAATCAATCAAAATGTATTTATAAAGCGCTTTTGATAGAGAAAATGCAACTAAAAGGGCTTTACAGTTTGGTTAAAAACAATCCCACATGCCCAGGACCCCTCCAACAGACCCACAATCAGTATGCACACGCACACACACACATAAATACACACAAGCACACATACAGTCACATCAGTAAAACCATAAAGGGTGCACAACACAGTCAGGTCTGAGAGCCAAATACAGAGCCTGAGGAATTCACAAAAAGATCATATCGCGTCTGCCAGCGATGAACTGCGGAGCCAAGCGGTATTCAGGAGCTGTAAAAGTGCTGAAGAACCCAAGTGCTGAAGCCGAGGGCAATCCAACCCGGTTTTGCCTATACTCTGTCCATCCTACATGTTACAGGCCAACCACAAATGTATAGTTTTGGTTTTGGTCAGGACCATGACTTCTTTTATTGGTTTCAAGCTGTGAGCCATGATTATCAACATTAGAACAAATACAGCCTTGATATAGTATCTCACTTTACCTGTAATGGGCCTGTCATATGTGAGGGTAGCAGGGACGGAAATGTAAATACAATAGGAATATGTAGTTACAGGCAATCAACATATGTATGGTTGAGTAAAATGTTATGGTCAAAGGTTTAGATACAGAAGTAAATGGATTTTGAACAACATTCTAATCAAATACTGATTAGAACATTGTTTAAAAGTCCATTTACTTCTGTAATTCAACTCTGACCCCCTCTTCCTAGGGGGTCTTCAATTTTTGGAAAAGGACTATATATGAGAAAAAAGATTCTTGTTTTACCGAGAGCCCTTATAAAGTAATTAAAAGTATGGTGAAATAAATTACAAACGATGTAATAAAACATGCAGAAAACAATATTTATTCTCTATATTTATAGGCCAATAAATATATCGACAATTAATGAAGAGATATGGGAAGTATTAAAAGAAAAACAAGAGGAGGAGGAGAGAGTTGATCAGAGGGGATAGCAGTGGGGCAGAATGTGCCAGAAAAAGCTTTGGTTGTTTATTATGTTATTCCCACAGGAAGGTTAAACCCCTCTGAGAACAACTACTGTGGAACCCTGGACAGAAGCCACGAGATGTTACCAAAGAGTGTCATATTTTCACATTAAACTTGATTTTGGGAGACTTGAAGTTAACAGAACACCTTTCATTATCAGCAGAACCACAAACTACAGTTTTCCTGTTTATCGTTGCTAATGATGAATTGGCGTCTGCAGATATTGCTGTGTAAACATCCGGTGGCTCTCCTCGGTCCACTCCTGACATTGTGGCCTGTTTGATGAATCGAGGACAAGGGCCGTAACCTCTTTTCCCACGAATGTGTCACACGACGTGCATTCGGGCTGCACGGAACTCAAGACAAATGCACGGATCTGTTAGTATTTGTTCAGCGCTTGTTGTGGGATATTGATGTCTGAGTTTTCTCCCCCACGGCCTTGCTAAGTCCCTCTGAAACAAACAAAATTCACTAAACATGAGTCGAAACACAAGCAGATGCCAGATGTTGGACATTTTCAGTTGCTCAGAGGAAATGGTTGATTGCTTTATCAGTATTCACAAGTGCGAGCTCCTCTACCTGCCCACCGGTGCCTATGCCGAGAATGTGTCTTTTTGTCACGTTTTGCATTGAATTTTCAGACCCACCGCAGCTAGAGTTCAATAAATAGAGCGTGCAACCAAAGTACAGTGATTGGATCTTTTAAAACATTGTCCTTGTTAAAGAGCAACTGAATTTGAATTTGCTTTTAACAGTTTTAGCCTCTGCAATGTTCGAAAAAGGAGATTTTACTCAAACCAAATGCACTAACACCAAGTACACAATGAATATGAATGATTTCTCACCTTCAGTGACCAATGATTGAGACAGTAGTATTCTGTGTTTTGATGATATTGCTGGGTCAGTGCAATTTGAGAATGGAGTTGTTACAGAATCAGATGATATCAATGGTCAATCTGTCTTTTATGCAAAAACATTTTCAACCCTTTTGCAACATCATTCCTTATCAAAAAACAGACCTGCAGTTATGTTTGGATCCATCCACGCTTATATAAGGACCTGACACACAAACATGCATGTCTAGAGAGAGAAAGTAAGATAAGATAAGATCAATTTACAAATTTACATTGCACTCAAATAAGTTTTGGCAAGTTCTTTGGTGAAATCCTTTTCAACAGCATGGCTATGTTTTCAGTTAGTAATTTTCAAATTTGGAAATGGAAACTTCTCTCTCTGGTGGTTGCATAGGGATAAGGCAGCATTGTTTACCCTTGATTCTTGTTTCACTACATATTTCTTATTTAAGAAATTATTTCACATTATGAACATGAAAAGACAATGTAAAGANGGCCAAAAGAATACATCATTTTTCATTTTTGAAGATGGGGGCTGGTGGAAACTGCTACCAAATGTGATTTTTGATTATTTGTAGTAAAAACAAAGTGCAATTAGACAAACCTGGTTATTACCCCTATCTCAGAGTGTGGCATAATAACATTCTCAAATCTTAAAGCCATCTGTAAGCTTGAAGCACCAGGCCCTGAGCGTTTGCACCAGTGGACGATGAGCCAAGTGCTCATTACCTGATGAGGCACCAGCTTTGGCAAATTAAGCCTTCACCATCAAAAGATTATTGTGATTACCAGACTGCACCTGCAAACATGTGTTCCCCACATTGTTGGCTGTTCTTCGACCCAGGTAAAAGTGTATTTCAGAGGGCTTTTCTGCAATTCAAAGTCAAAAAATCAGCAAAAAGCATGAGAATATTTCACATATTGTACAAAAAATGACTCTCAAACACGCGCTCTTGGTGTATCTTACAGGTGTGTGATTCATGTGGTAATTTGTGCAGATCCATTCCGCTCACAGTTGATTCAGGTGGGTGTTTGATGGATACAGTTTGGAGCAGACATAAAGTTGTCTTTGTGTAAACCTGCAGTTACACATTTCTTCACTGAAAGACCAAACAAATCAAGTAATGTGAATTTAGAAACTAGTCAATTACGAACAGAATCTGTGTTAGTGTCTCGATTACATTCTGTGTGAAACAGTTAAAATATTCATAATTAGTGACTCAATGATTACTGAATTTTCATGAGAAACAAACAACAGTCATTAAAACTAGTGAAATACTTTTAGTGAGTTCCCTCCCCCGCAGAATGCCAGCTTATCAGGATGTGGGAGTTTGCGTACCTGAATTATCGGTGCCTTTTCTCTCTGGTACAGGGGTTAGGTCTGTGGAGAAAGGACACCTCTGGATAGATTTCTGTCAAGGACTGTTAGCGTTAGCCCGGTGAGGCACAGCCGGGGCCCAAGGAGGACCTGAAGGCAACATGACTTCACTGGAGGATAAGTATGTATGTAAGTAAGTAATCTTTTTGATATGACGCATTTCACAGACCAAGGTCACACGTAGCGATAGACATTGTTTTTGGAGTACCATTCACAGAAGCGAGACCCAAACACACTGCAGCATCGAGGGCTCCGACCTTCACCACCCATTCACTCTTAGCATCTCTCTCTGTTTACGGCAGCATTGCTAGGATTAGTATTGAACAAAAAGAAAAGCTCATCCAGGGACAAGAGTTGAAAAATAATTAGCTCTACACTCTGTATGTGTCACATCAGTTGCATCTTTCCTGCTGAGATTTTGTATGACTACATTGAAACTGTCAAATAAATTAAAAAAGATCAATAAATAACTAGATTAGTAAGTAAGTAATCTTTATTTATATAGCGACTTTCAGAGACCAGAGTCATTTGTCTCTCACTCCACACAGAGATGGGAGCTCGGTTGCCCTACAAGAGGCACATGCCAGACCACATGTTTTTACTGGTACTGGAAACTGGAGCACCTGGAGGGAACCTACACAGATACGGGGAAAACATGCAAACTCCACAAAGAACGGCCGGGAGTTGGACTCCCAGCTGTTTAAGCTTGTGGATGTAACAATCTTTAAGCTTCTGGATGTAACATGACAAAATTTTGCCAGGCACTGCTATAGCCTATAAATATTTTTTTTAACCTAGGCTTAGGGTTTTCAATATCTGAAGTTATAGTAAGTTAAGTAATATAACTTATACTTATAATGTTGTTGAAATAAAACAATGTCTTTTTGGACGATTTTATATTTGTTTTAGCTGCAGATGGCTGATTCCAGTCACGTGGAAAGGTCCACAGCCCTCCTGCCGCTCACAGTTGTATCTATCGGAAATGTGAGGAGTACATATCTCAGTTGTTGTTTTCAAATGCGGTATCAGGCCCTCCTGTTTGCTGGGTCACGCAGACCGTTCTTTTACAGATTGCAGATAGAATCCAAAAGCATCTGCAGGAGACTGAAGAAGTTTAACACTTTTATTTACAACAGTGCCAGGAAGTGAAGGAGCAAGTCGACTTCGCTGGAATAGTTGAGCCGAATAGCTGAATGGGAATGCAGGGGCGAGACACGACCCAATCCGAAGAGACAAGGAGTAGTAAGTTCGGGCTCTAGGAGCAGTAGGTTGGAGACAAATAACAAAAACATATACTTTTTTGTTTGTTTGTTGTATTTGTTGAATATTTATGTGTCTGTTTTGTTGTCTTTAATAATTTTTAAAAACACTTTTTTTTATTATTTGAGCCAAATAGCTGAATGGCAATGCAGGGGCGAGAAAAAAAAAAAGTTTTCAAAAAAAACCAAAATTTATTGCGCATATTTTCGACATGGATATCGCACGCACCAATATCGCGGAAACACTTTATTTTTTCTATATATTGTGCAGCCCTACAGTAGGTATTAAGAAATCCACATCCACATGTACATAACACAGCACGGCCAGCATGGGCCGCGGGTTGTAGTGGGCAGTGGAACTTTACAACACAACCACATCCTCTTTGGGCCATGCAAAGACGTGAAATAATGCACCGACATCATTCTGCATTTAACAGTGGCTGCAAAAATAGAAACAGTGTTGGAGAGGTGGTGAACTGATATACAGTGGCAGAGAGAGAAGGAAGTGCAGGTGCATCTCGTCTGCAGCACTGGTGAAGCCGGCAAACAACTAACCATGGATCTATGATAATATCTGGATAGGGTATTACTATCGGCTTATAGCTGAAACACACATGGGCACAGGGGCTTCCCACGCTACTGCAGACTAAATCATTCTAAATTCATGTGGACTACCAGGTATTTCCCCCATAGAACTCAATGTAAGCTAAAACAGCTCGACCTCAGCTGACAGAGAACCTACAGCTTTTGTAAAATTCGGGGAGGATTTTAGATTTTAAATCCGCACTTAAGTGCAACAAATTCTGATCATTTTCTTCCCGCTCTAGTTCCGCTCAAGCTGATTGGCCAGAACGCTCCTCTGTGCACATGTATGTGAGCCACACACGTGTCATTGTTGGTATTTGGAGAAAAGTATCATGGGAGGCGGTCTGTGCCCTGACCGAGTCTGCTTTAGCCCAATGCGCTTTCTGCCTATTTTTCACCAGTTTAACCTTCACTGGGGCAACGGTATCCAGAGCATTCAAAATACGAGAGGTGACAGAGTTAGCCTAACACTAACCCAAAGTTAATCATTTCTATAAATAGTTCACCCGTATTTTCATTTCTGTGTCCATTGGTGGTTTACTAGTATATCACATATAAAAAATTACACAAAAATGATTAGAGCAACATCGACCACGTTTACATTTGAAATATTCCCCCCCTTAGTAACTAACAGGTGTAGAGTGTGTCCTCTGCTGTGGGTGGAGCCGCTTGTGCTGAGTGAGACCAAAGGTTTCAAGTACAGAACTCGGCTCTTTTGTATTTTTGGCATTAACATTATCCACATGTATATTAAAGTCACCTGTAGTGGTTCTTTCTCCTTTTATTTGGGTTTGTATTTGCCGTCTTCCGATGTTGGTTCTTTTCCCCATTAACTGGACTTAAATTCAAAACCACACTGTATCTCCATTTGTGTGGACTGCATGGCCTGTACACTGAGCCCTGGACCAACTCCAACTCTGGTAGGCCTCTGATCCACGTTCCAGGCTATTCTGGGATGCAGCAATGCTGTCAATGTTATATGCTGTTATTTCTAAATGGTGTTTTTATTCTTGAATACTGATATTTATTTCATATTAATCTGAGCTCATGGCATGAAGTGTTATCTGCCCTTTAGAGCAGTCTCAAAGTGAGGTCTTTAGTGGGTAATTTTTCTGTGAATATCGGGGTCTTTTTGGAAACTTTACACACACTATATCACTTATTCTAAGTCCCACGAGTGATTTGGACGATTAGTGCCCACTGGCGTAGGGTTGGTGACTGCCATACTGTCAACAGTCAAATGTGTGAAAATAGAGACATATTTTACTGTATAGATAGATTTGAAATAAACTTGTGATTGGATAATTCGCAGAATACTAATTCTTGATTTGAATTTGGTATGAAAACTATCTTGTCACGTGTTTGTGCAGAGTTAGTTGGCAAATGCGTTGGACGAATGAGCACTTACTATCCAAGATTCACTGGAGGCTGCGAGGCAGAGCCCGATGAAAAGGCTTCGTAGTACAACCCACACTCTGTAACTCATGCATAATCAACACAGAACACTTACTGAAACTATATTGATTACCCCTGCCCTATAAAGCACAAGCAAACAAGATGGCTCCCAATAGACTTACCCAGGGCCATTTTAAAACTGACCTTTCCAGAAGGAAGGGTGTTCTGGCAGAATAGTTTTAACACAACAGGAGAAAAAGACGTTTACATTTCAGGTACCACTGATTTTGTTGCATTCCCACCTTCTTTATGGATTTAGTCATGTGCTACAAATCCATCTTATCATTTAGTTTCCAAGAACAATGGGGAATGGTGCACGGGTTCTATCACAGCCAATCCCTTTTGTCTTTTTAATGTCTTATTAAAAAGACAAAGGGATTAGTTTCTCTCACCTGAGCTCTATTGAACAGCTGCATTATGAGTCTGGCCACACAACTGTGTGTGAAAGTGGAAGCCCCAGAGAGAAGCACTCATTTTGTGGACATGAACTCTTCTACACGGACACAATAGAGCTGTGTTCTGTTATTTGACTCAACTCAAGCTGTTACATGTTTGTGCCGTTTTAAAATTTTGCTCCACAATAATATGATTTGATGCTGAATCAAATTTTCAGATATTTGGAAATTGCATGAGGGAATTTGGGATTTACGATTGTTTTATTAAAGTCAAATCGATTGAAAATTCCCTTTGTCTTTCAACATTTTCTTTGCAAAGCCTTGCGAAAATGAAAATGAAAACTGCAATTCAGTCACTCAGACCATTTAATATGAAGAGACAAACCATTTGTAAAGAAACAAGCAATATATAGACACAGTGGGGACATTATAGTGTGAAGGCACAACACAGAGCAGTGGGAACTGTGAGCACTCAAAACAGGATGAATAAGAAGCACTCAAAACAAGATCAATTTCTATAAAACATAAGAATAAAAAAAACATTACCACAAAAATAAACTTGTTTTCTTTAGCAGCATTATAGAAACTATAAGTACGCTTTAACATATAAACATAAAAACAGGGTCACTTCGCTGATGATGTTTCTGTAGAAGAAGCTGTGGCTGCAGTTTTCCTCTGCAGTCCCTGGTATAAGGTGTGAAGATGACATCAAAGACAGATACGTACATTAGTAAATAGCCTCAGGAAGAACGTCTGTTAGCAGTAGTTTTCAGGTTTCCTATTTATAATAGCAATGGCTAATATTTACAATAATGATATGTATGTAAAGGGTAGCGAATAAAAAGGGTGCAAACTGGTGCTCATGCTCTAAACAACTAAACCACTAAAATTGAAAACATTTAACTTTGCACCCGAAGATTATAAACTGGATTCACATTTGTTCGTCGAAAGGGAGAAAGTGAGTTGTCAAGAGACACTCAAAACCACATTCCACATTGTTACTATTACATTGTGTGATACAACAAGGGTTCAACCCAAGGGTTAGATTAGAATAAACACATATAGACAAGTATGTGATTATATTAATATACATTATCATATTTAAAG
>JAPMNZ010920125.1:0-19390 GCA_029875035.1 Pomatoschistus microps
GATGTACTTGCACAATTCAAGTTAAATTAATATGCAATTTATTTCCAAGGTATTTTCAAGTAAACTTTACTTGTCAGGGTTTACAGTGCACTGTTGAGAAGTCGCTGACCTAATCTTTTGAATTCAGGCCAAAACAGGAAGAAGTACAAAAAAAGTGTTGTTTTTTTCCCCCTTCAGTAGGACACACCTGCAGACAGGGGGAGAGGAAGGAAAGGAGTTAAAACAAGTAAAAACAGAGAGAATTATGGAGCTTATGTTGAAAGATTACAGCAATTAAATCCCACAAGTGGTTTTAAATCTCCACCACATCATTTTGGCAATTCATTTTATATACTTATTTTTAAAATGAACTGACTTTTTTTCCAAGGGGATTTTTTGTGATAATGGTTTGGATTGTGTGTGTGCATTTTAGGAAAGCTAAGAGTTCAGAGATTACCAAGTGTAGGTCAGAAATACATAAGCACTGTACTGCATCTGCTCGAGACATTGAGACTCCTATTGGATAACTGAGATGTTTGCATTTCCAACTCAAAATGTGAGCGATACAGGCTCAGCAACCCTCTCTCCCAGTGTTCCTCACCGCAGAACGATTTCTGCCTAGACAATATACCGAACTAGACATACTTAGGTTGTTTTGCTGTTGTTTAAATGTCCTAAAGATCTTGAGCAATCTGAACTGCTGCTAAGAATGAGCACAGTCCCATGTAGGTTTTGAATGAGTTGATTTTTTAATTTGTCAAACGTTGAAAGTTTAGCTCAACTTAAAAATACAAGGAGAAACTTCCAATATGTAAGGCAATGTTCAGTCACACATTGATTGTCATATCTCAAGGAGCCAGACTTTAATTTAGCCATTTCTGATATGTATGTGCGTGGCAAATAAAAGCATTTTGTCATTTTCTTTTTACACAATGCTATGAATGTTTACGAGAAACAACAGGTCTGAATCTGCTCTAACCCAGTACATATGTAATCATCAAGTCGTGTTCAGTGATTGAGGCGCATTATGAAGCACGTTTATGACACGTTTTACAGTAAAAGAGCTGGTAGTTGACACGGTGCTTCATATTCCAGACCTGACACTGTCTCTGTAAATAATAGATGTGGCATAGTTGAGTATTCTGTTTGGTTACTGATGCTTGGCCGTGTTTTTGAGGGGCTGCACTGAAGTTCCGCACCATTACTGTGGAAAGAAGTTTACGACCAACAGGAAGGAAGAGTTTCACGGTGACACCTTTTCTGGGTGACTGCTTTGATGAAGGTGAGCGGGAACAGGAGAACATGCAATGTGCGGTACCAGGGTGGAGTTGGTGTACGCCTGCAAGGTCATATTGGCACTATCAATAAATATACACTGTTATCAGATTCCTTTTATATTCTATTGGCTAAAGTCCCCAGTGTTTGCGCCAGAAAAGTATGTAAATAAAACAAGGTATAAAGTACAGAAATAAAGCAAACAATTGACACAGGAAGCCAGTGCAGAGACCTGAGGACTGGACTAATGTGATCATACTTCCTGGTTATAGTCAGAACTCGAGCTGCAGCGTTTTGAAAATACTGCAGGATAAAAAAAGTACAGAAATAAGACAAACATTAAAAAGTGCAGGAATACAAGATCAAGTGCTCTGTTTGAAGATTCCATAGTTTGCCAAAAAGTGTATGACTTACTTTTTCTCTTACAGTATATCCTCCTTTTGTGTTATGTTGTTGTTGTATTTCTATCTGTGAACGTTATTACCAAACCCACACGTATTCGGGATGAGTGACCACTCTAGGTGTCTTGCCCAGAGACACAACTACATAAATTCATCAAAATCTGTTTTTTATTGTTCAACTCACACCTCATTGAGACTGTTCTTATGGTTATAACATTTAGGTTCCATTCCCATATAAGTAGGAAACAATAAGAAAAAAATGACCTTCATGTCCACCATTCGTCAAAGGCCATTTTCTACATCACTAAGAGAGACTTTAGTTTAGTTCTGATTGCTGCCTATAACACAATATTCTAACCTAAAAAAACACAGAGTCACTCCTGCAGCTAGATTAATCTGAATACATTTGAACATATTAAATAGCGATGAAAATCAAAAATTAAAACAGACTGGTGATTTAGTGGCGTTGCAATCTACTCCCTGGTGTACTTGTGGTGTGGCAACCAAGCAGAAACTTAATCTCTGAATTTTCAGTTGTTGGATGAGTGCACTTTTATTCCCCATCTCTTTAAAAAGACATTTACAGATTTGTATTCATAAGAACCCAGCTTTCTCCTCAAATCGGGAATCACAACTTCAATACTCTCATGTTTCAAAATGAGTTTTGTCTGCAGCTTTGTAGAGTTACACGGCCAGTGTACAAATGGCGTATCACGCACTCTGTGACATTAATGCACTAATATTCCACACTTTAAGCCTGTTTCTGCTTAGGCTGACTCCGCACGACGCCTGTCTAAATGGTGCGTGCTTGATTTTCTACCTGCCCAGAGTTAATGTGCAGAGATTAACTGCAGTGTCTTCTGTGCTTATCAGGTGCCCCTTCTTAGAAATCCTATGAGCGATTGACGGACTAAATAATTGAGTGGCTAAGTCGAGTAGCTTTACCTCCCAGGGGTACACAAAGTGGTTTGGAGGCTGCAGCACCATGGACAGCCGCTCGGATAAACTGTCCTTGTGGAAAAGGTGAGCTTCACTTTCAGCCATGGCAAAAATACAAACAGGAAGCAAACTTTAAGAGAAATACCACTGTTGGAGTGTTTGCTGCAAGAGTGTAATGCAAATATAAGTAAGTAAGGGTTATTTATATGGCATATTTTACAGACAAAGGTCCCCCAAAGCTCTTAGTGACATTTTAGTACCACATGAACCGGCCCGGACTCTGAGGAGCACAGGGACCGGACTCCTGTTAGTGCCCAGAGTCAGGACTAAACATGGGGAGGCTGCATCTCAGACTCATGCAGCTAAAATCTGGAACAATCTTCCTGAAAGTGTGAGACAGGCCTCTTCTCTGACAATGTTTAAAACAAGGTTGAAAACAGTTCTGTTCAGCTGTGCATACAACTGAGGGATTGTATGTTTTATATTTTTATCTTTCTTTTTAATGTACTGTGATTATTTGTGATTTTAATGCTTCAATCTTGTTTTGTTCAGCACTTTGAGTTGCCTTGTGTATGAATTGTGCTATACAAATAAACTTGCCTTGCCTTTACAATTGTTCAGAGATAGTTACTCCATTCTCTCCACACACGGTGATTACAGAAGCGAGTCGCCGAACACACTGGCGCATCAAAGCCCTCGACCAACACCATCCATTCCCTCACTCAGTACATTCATACCTATTGTGAATGTTTTTTTTTTTGTGGTCAGGGAAACTGGAGCAACTGGAGGAAACCTTTGCAGACACAGGGCAGGACATGCAAACCCCACTCAAAGAGGCCTTGTTCCGAGCGGGATTCGTCTTGCTAAGAAGCGAGAGTGCTATCCACTCAGCGACACGGTGGCCCCCATATACGTTTTCTTACCCCCATATAAGAACACTTTTTAAAGGAGACACATGATGCAAAATTGACTGAGATTTTGATCATGCTACAACATTGTTTCCTCACCAAAAACCAGGATTCCTTTTGCAACAGAACATAATCAGTAAGGTAAAACTAATTTGTCCGATAACGGCCTTAACTATCGCACGTGGGTTGAAATAAATAGCTGTGGAAAATGGGCCTTTTGGAGCAATAGCATCTTACATGGTTCCCACTAAAGATTACCCAAACATAAATCCCTCTTTTAACAACTTCTTGTGGCTACATAAGAAAGACAAACTACTACTGCAACGTTCCTAAATGCTCTTAAAAGTCCATTCTGCGTTGTTGGTTCGTCTGCTCAAATGATAAAATGTAGAGCAAGTTACAAACATATGCTGTTACTACTTAATGAAATCAGTCCTCTGCTCAAGTCATTTATTGCACTCATTAAAAGTGCAACTCAAAGTCTTTAGTGCGAGGGTCTGCAGCTGGCATCTCCGCAGACCGCACAAAGCTCCGTGCTGAGAACCATATGAAACTACTGCACCTCTGACGGCTCAGGCTAATGAACAACACAGTTTGTCTCTGCTCCGCCCAGAGACAAACTATAGCTTGCACTGTACCAGCCACTGCAGCCCTATTGTTGAATTCATGGTTACATAATTAAATCTCTACATTGTAAATAATTAAGATGTCTCTGATTTCCTTTTCCGTGCTCTATTCTCATTAAGCAGTACAGTGTTTTTTTTCTAAGGTCTTTCTGCTGCTCACATTGCTGCAGCGAGCCATCTGCCTCTTCATTTGAGCAATTATTTGGATGACTATTCGAGCGCTATTATTTTGCAACAACATTTTTTTCATTTGAGTTGAAATGTCTAGGATGTTGGTTCTGTGTTTTACAACTTAAGCCATGAACGGCGACCTTAAGGAGAAGTAAGGCAAGGCAAGGAAAGTTTATTTGTATTGCACTATTCATATACAAGGCAACCCCAAGTGCTGAACAAAACAAGATCAAAATAATCACAAAAGGCACCAAAATCATAAAAAGTCACCGTACATTGAAAAAGATAAAAATATAAAATCCCTCAAAACTATTTTTAACCTGGATTTAAACACTGCCAGAGAAGAAGCCTGTCTTACTTTTTCAGGAAGACCCCATGTTTGGTTCTGACTCTGGCACCAGCAGGAGACCAGTCCCTGTGCTCCTCCGAGTCCGGGTTGGTTCACATGGGACAAACATGTCCCAGATGTACTTTGTTGCGAGGCCACCAAAGGACAAAGTTTCTTTGAACCACAGGAAGCCAGTGCAGAGACCTGAGGACTGGACCAATGTGATCATACTTCCTGGTTCTAGTCAGGACTGCAGTGTTTTACAGCTCGTTTGGCGAGAGCTGAGAGCAGGCCATAACAGAAGTCTAACCTACTGGAGTCAAAAGCATGGTTAAGAATCTCCAAGTATAATTTCGACACTATATTTTTAGATGGTAAAAAGCTGCTGATGATTTGATGTGGCTATTGAAATATTGGGATAGGTTGGGATCTACTGTATATGGAGAAAAATTGGGAGCTGATTATTTTAACTCGCCCTTTTTACTGGTGACATTACTGGTGACACTCATTTATGAAACTTGCCTACAGTCAAATCAGGGTGTAAAGTTTCAACATTTTTTATTATGATATTATATCTTTGGATATCCAGCACTACGCACAGCTACATATCTATTAAATATGGGTCATTGTTTACAGACCAGGGACACACACCACTCCCCTTTCAAACATTCTATGGAAATTCCGTGCAGAACAACCCGAGAGTAGAACTGAGCACTGTGTCTCCATGATTTAGTGATCCATTAAAGTCAGAGTTTGCCGCCTGAAGACCAGGTCAGAATTAGTATTTTGGATTTGATATTTTGCACAATCCAGTCCGGAAATCCTTTTTCGGAGTAGAGTAGAGCGAGCTACCACTCACAAGATGGCTTGCACCCTGTCACATGACGAAGATAGAGTGGACATGTTTGTTGCACAAAACAGGGTTTTCGAATTATTTAAAGGTTAAAAAAAGAAACAGTTCAAACCTACAAAGAAGACAAGATGATCCACAAGAGCTGCCTTTTTCAAACATGCATGCATGCAAGCCGCATGTTAACATGGCAGTCTATGAGAATGTTTTGTTGTGTAACCCATCAGGTATTTGAGAAGGACTCAAGCTCGGAATATCCTGTAGAGTTAATAAGAAAGCACTCAGTACCTTCTTTATTCCAGCTGGTCCACCCTCGTAAAGGCATACCAGTAAACCTTTTCAATGTGGGAAGAATAAATGAATGTGTTTCAGCACCATGGACAGCTATGATTGTTTTTATTTCAATGTACCAAGCATCTTGGGTTTAGAATGGGCACGAAGCTGAACATCCAACTCTTCAGCACCATGGACAGCTACTGATTCAACCACTTTTTCTTTGGTAACAAATATCATGACATTTAGAGTTAATCAAGCACATTCAAACTGTAAGTGTGTTGAAGCAGGGAATGTGACGCTAAATTATACATTTTTGTATGACATGTCAATTTTCAATTGTTTAATTGTGATTGATTCTGTCGTCAGTTCTATTCAACTTTTGTTCTGGTAATGAGCTTTCAGTGGATTTGCAATAGTTTGACATTACTGAGGTGTTAAGGGTGAAATAATGGGGCGATGAGAATTGGCTGGGACGATCCACTTATTGCGCCCTAAAGCAGACATATAGGGATTTGCTAGTGTGCTGATTTAACCAACAGAAAAGTAGAACAACAAACAATTAAACAAGATTAAAAGACTAGAGTAGATAGCATTAAGACATCTTTATTGAGGCCATTTATTTGTATTTAGTGTTAAAATATAGATCTTCTCCTCACTGTCAGATGAGGATGGGTCAGCAATTGGAATGTCTGTCATTGAGTTAGTGTTTTGTGTTTTACCTCAGTTCTTGTTCATGCGAACCATTCATCTCGATGAACGTCTTGGACGTCTTTACGTCGCTTGGATCTTGTTCTGCTTGCTCAGTAGCCGGGCATGTCCAGCAATGTTTTTCTTTGTCAGATGTTCGTTAATGTACACATTTGTTCCTTTCAGCTTTTGTCCCTGCTTCAGTGAGCATTTTTTTCTTTTCGATTTGTAAATCTTATTATTACACTTGATTTGAGTTGTCTGTCCTTGCGGGGCAGATGTTTCTAGATGAATAAGAGATTGCTGGCACTTGGATTTCCTTTGTCATAGTGAAGGATCATAACCTTTTATCAGAAAATTGCAATCTTGTGCAAACCAATATTATGTCAATATTCTTAGTCAGTGTAGACAGTGTGTCAGTCTGATTACTGTAAAACATGAATACACAGCGATGTAATGTGTAGCATAGTAACCAGTCATTAGTGGTCTGCCTGGATTCCAAATGTGAATCATTATATCGTGTGTGTATATATACATTCCTATAACATGAAACATGCTTTTAAAATGTCTTTTAAAATGCTTTTAAATGTCTTGGTTAATGCCAGTATACCAGACATGAAGAGATAAGCAACCTTACCTTGACTTTGTATTATAATGTTACTTCTAGGGTAATTCCAGCTCCTTTGTATTTGTTACAAGATGGAGATTCTAAGAATGGACTGTATCATGTACTTTTAAATGTTTTATGACATGGAAGACTAGCAACAGCTTGCTGCAGCTTATCTGGTCCAAGATATTCAACAAACAAACAAGGTTCAATCATATCCTAGAGCAGTGTTCCCCAGTGTTTTTGACCCACAGCCTTTTTTCATAAAAAACAGCCACACCACAACCACCACCATGCAGCCTTCATTACCAATGCAATGTCATTCTCATCAAAGTATCTACTATATCCTGGAGCACAAGTCTGTAATAAAGATCATCTAAAGGCCGACAAACGTCCCCCAGCCCACTGGTTGAATAACACAGCACTAGAGACCAACACTAACACAACAGAAAAACAAATTATACGCATATTCTTTATATAGAAATGGCCTAACTTCACCTCCTTATCACCTAAAGCACAAAATGTCCTATTCTTTATTCAAAGGTCATAATTTAGTATGGAGGAAATTACTAATGAGGGAGACGAACAATTTATTCACGGCATAACAGAGCGTGGCTTTGTTTGAGATGCGTAGGTATACTGTACCAGTGTTGTATTCTTAAACTCAGTGTGAATGCGTGCAGCAATAACACACAGTTGTTTCTGCTATAACACCGCTCTCTCTTCTCTCTCACTCCTTGTAAGAAAACGTGCTTTCCCATATTACATATTCCGTTTGCTTGGGGGGAGTTTCCATTGCGAATATCTAACGAACCTTCTTAACACGCGCGCCCTGCTTGTTGTACAAGACACAGACCGCGGCTACGTTTTAATGAATAAGTCATATGTGGGTTTATCCTCAGCGTTTACGCGTCCGAAGCGCAGCATCTCAAAGACGCACTCACGCACTCCGCTCTCCGCGCCGTGTCTTTGCATGGGGCTGCTTTATTATCCTTAACCCCGACAAGTGGAAGCAGCTAAGCCCCCCGGGAGCAACGTCACTCCCCCTGGCATATTACGCACACACACACACACACACATACAGAGTCCAGCACAGCGCGCAGAGGAGCACACTACACCACTGACGCGCACACGGCTGGACCATCCTACTGCGTCTCCTTTCGCGAAATGCGCTGCGAACTCGAGCCAAAAACTCCTGCGCGCTTCGGCGAGGACTCTACTCTTTCCAACAAGAACCCAGCGGAGGTCGTTCGAAGTGGGGGAAAGGATGAGCGTGGAGCGGCCATGAGGCGCATCTGTTAAGTTGGGAATTCTACAAGGAGCGCGCTTTTTTGTCTCCGCCACCTCGGATTGTAAACATGCCGGTTAGAAGAGGGCACGTTGCTCCACAAAACACCTTTTTAGGACTCATTATCCGGAAATTCGAGGGGCAGAGTAAGTCTATTTGTTGTTTTGTTACGTTTTTTCTTTTTTTTTTACAAGTTTAGCCACGGTTAATTGAATTGTATACGTTGGAAACTGCGTTGTGTAGTTTGGGACTCTTTCCTGTGCTTTACTTTCATAATTCGCAATTTTCTTAAGGATTTATGCTTGTTCCACACCATTGGACCTGAAGCAAAAGCAATTTCTGATATCCACTATATTTCAAAGAGAAAGTGTGACAAAATTAATCGGATATAGACTAATTACATGTTTCATTACAGGTTCATTTGGGTATTGATAAACAGTCGTGATTGTATGTATGTGGCTCTTAAACTTGTTTATGTTGCCAGAATTGAGCAGTCACAATTGCATCCTTTCACCAGTAAGCTCTTTGATCATTAGTGTTATGTATATGATGTCTGTTCTATCTTAAACTCCAAAACATACTTTAAAAACTATATATGGATTGTCACTCTTATTCGTATAATGTCGGAGCTCTATTAATGTTGATTTACTAAATTATACTACATGGAAAAATTGGCTATATAACTACATTATTTCATTGTATTCCATGACAATGTCTATTTGGAGTAACAAACTTGGAAGGATATAGTGTATTATCACATAGATGTTCATTTTTGTTGTTGTTGTTGTTGATTAATTAGGCATTGTAATATAAATATAAACAAATATATATATTTATACATAGAACTTTCTAAAAGGAGTAGGAAGAAATAAAACTTATGGATATGAATATAATCATTATGTTATGAATAGTTATCATTAATATCTAAAAAGTGACAGTAAATAAACTTATTTAACCAGTTTAAAAATGTAAATTCATATAATTATTGTCACAACCTTTACCCACAAGAGAAACTGTTCTAGTTCGCATGACTTTGATTTGAGTAAATGTTTGTGTTACTTCTCACGATATTTGGTCTTTAGTGTCGACCCGCAGCAAAACAATGCTTTGTGTTTCCAGATCGCAAATTCATCATAGCAAATGCCAGGGTGGAAAACTGTGCGATCATCTATTGCAACGATGGCTTTTGCGAGATGACCGGTTTCTCCAGACCGGACATCATGCAAAAGCCCTGCACCTGTGACTTCCTCCACGGAGAGCTCACGGACAAGGATGCCATCGCCCAGGTCAACCAGGCCGTGGCCGGGTCCGAGGAGCGCAAAGTGGACATCAACTACTATCGCAAAGATGGTGAGTACGCAAAAAAGAACTGCTGGAAGTGGGACTTGGCTTGAGCTGTGGTTTGGTGTCATGTATGTCCAGCTTGGTTTGTGAGGTGTAAGAATACCAGCAGAGATATAGAAGATAGACGGAGGAAATGCACTTTTTGGATACAATCAAAGTGTGGGATATTATTGTTCATTGATGATTTCTATTTCAACAAGAAAATATTATGGTGTTTTGTTCTAAAACGTTGAAAAATTACAACAAACTTCAGTATTTCTTTCATTTGAATCCCATAGCTTGATTCTAGTAATATCTGTAATGGGATTTTTCTCTTCCAAATGTTATCAACTGTGATGTGGACTTTCATTCTCACTCGGTTTTAGTTTATTCCTGGTGTCATTTCCTGTTTTCTCCCCAGTTTGGGCAGCAGTAGCTCAGTTGGAGTGTTCATCTTTTGATCTGAGTGTCAGCTGTTTAAATCCTGGTCGTGGGTAAAAAAAAAAAATCTAAAACCCCACAGGCGGGCAGGTGTTATTCCAGGCTCCGGTTACTGTTGTGCCCATAGGAAAACGTAATCTCTAGTGTTTGAATGGGTCAGTGATTCATTGTTGTAAAGTGCTTTGACTCCATAAAGGGAAAGTACTATAAAAACATGACACCTTTTATCATCTTGATTGGAAAGTAGTGTTCTTTAGAGGGATTTTGGACTTATTAATACAAGTGACAGCCCCTATTATTCAAGCAATAGATTGAATTTATGCAGTGAATTCTGTCTTGCGCTGGCCGTAACTGTTGGATATAAAGCCCACAATTAAGACATAATCACTTTGGTTTTCAACTCCCGGCTCATAGTGAAATCTGACCTTAATCATATTTGAAAAGGTCATTTCCATTGAGCATTAATCTTGTCAGTCGATACAATCTCCAACCATAAACTACCTGAGCTGGACCTCCGTACGTTTATGAAAAGGCGAGCGAACAGTGTCATCTAGAGTTTTGATTTGGATTTTGTGAGCTACAGTAGATTATTATTCTCATCCCATTACCTTCTTCCAAGATTGTATATATAGATTTAACCCTTTAATGGTTTCTCCAACCGTTTCGTAGATCACCTTTTGAGTCAATATATCTACTTGAAGCTTGGAACTGAAATATATCTCGTTGGTTTTATGGTTACTTTAGGGCACTTTTACCGTCAAACTGCTTCTCAATCATTTGGTAAAGGCTTATAATGAAAAATAATAGGGGTTATTTGTGTTATTAGTACTCCTGCATCTTAGATAATCCAAAAATGAAAAAAATGCATGCCTTTCTTTAAGAAGTGAATGTTAAAATGGTTAATAGTATGTAGTAAAACATTTTATTACACGTTCGAGATTTAAATTTTCACAACTGCAACGCAAATTGTCTCTAAAATTACTTTGAACATATTTATCCTTATGCAGTTTGGGTAACAGGGTTCCCGTCTTGGTGGGTCGGTCAATATCATCAGTTATATATCAATAGTTGTTGGATTGTATTTTTAGCAGGTGCTGGTTTGAGAAATACTATATAGATGTTTGCAATTATTTTTGGGAATTTTAATCATTAATTGTATTTTCACAAACAACGTGTGACACAAACACACAAACTCATTCTATTCAAGCCCACAGCTTACCTCTCTACAAAGATGAATCCACCCAAATCACATGACGTTGTGTCTGCAGAGTGAAGCCAACGCACGTTATCCAATCTCTTCAGTGATAATGCACAGTCCTCACGCTCCGAGACTGATCCCCGTTTTGTTCCGTGCTTGTGTTCACATGTCGGTGTAAAATATCCATCACCTTTCCTTTTCAAAGGAAGTGTGAAAGATTGAAATAATCTATTGTCTATATATTCTGCAGTTTACAGATAGAACTTTTTCCTACATGTTCCCTAATGTGAAACTGAAACTTTTGCATGTAAGTCTATGTGAAATAGTATAACAATGTTGTTTATTATTCAATTCATTCTTACCATTCTCCATCTTATCGCATTCTTGCATATCGGCCATGTGACTTTTCTCCAGTGTGGCGTATGTCTAAGAAAGCAACCCAAAGCAACCCAAAGCGCCCTGTGCTCAGCAGGGACTCTTGACAGCCAGTAATCTTCATTTATATAGCACATTTTTACAGACTAAGGTCACCCAAAGCGCTTAACAATGTCCAGGATAGTGGAGATGTACAAACTGCACCGAACCATAGCGCCTGTGGTATTATGGCTGTGATGTTTGCACTTCTCTGTAGTGGCATTTGACACTTTGACACTCATAAATGCACCGTTCACATTGTTGTTCTCCGTAAATGCTGATTCTGAAATTGACCTATGTCCAGATGTTGATGCTGGGCTTGGTCAGGCCCTGTGCTGGAGGATGTAACCTATAATGGTGCATGTTATTGGTGATGGGGTAGTGGCAACTAGAAACACACATATAGACAGGGTGAAAAGTGCAAACCCTGCATGCAAAAATCGGCAACCTTCTTGCTGTGAAGCCTGAGCACTACCCACAGAGCTACCACTAACTCTAAAGATTTGATATTACAACATACAGTAGCTCACACATGCTCTATTATTTTTCCATTTCTTAAAATCTGAATCTCTGTGCCCAATTCTTCTGTGTCAGCGACCGAAACCAGGCAGCAGCTGGATAACCACATAATGCATACCATATTTAATAATGGCAGCGCACCAGTTTGCACCCTCCATCCCCCCAGTGCTGAGTGCGCAGACAGAGACCCCCCGCCCCTTGATTAACACTCACCTCCGTATCATCCTTCTCTCAGATACTTCAAACGCCAGTGTGACAGGAATGCACAAACACACACTTGTTTTTTTCCT
The DNA here is from genome assembly GCA_029875035.1 of Pomatoschistus microps. Taxonomy (NCBI): domain Eukaryota; kingdom Metazoa; phylum Chordata; class Actinopteri; order Gobiiformes; family Gobiidae; genus Pomatoschistus; species Pomatoschistus microps. The sequence continues at coordinate 12,521 of JAPMNZ010920125.1, forward strand.
GATGGGACTGTTTCAGGATGAGTCAGAAGATCTACCGCGAGACTCTCAGGTTTGTAACTTTGACAATGTGAGAGATGCTGATCCGCAGTTATACAGGATATGTGTTCTTATGAGAGGAGGCACACATAATCACTTCATTAATGTCGACTTTAGGGGGCATAACATGTTTAGTGGTGTCTGATTAAGGGGTGGCCGCCATTGACAAAAACATATTATTTTGGTATTTGAATAATGATATAAACGTTATAAACCAACAAAGTGGTAATCTGTGTAAATTGTGCTAAAACATGCTTCTAAATGTGTTGAATTTGATTTACAAGATTCACATTAAATCAAATCTACTATAAAGGTTTTGGAACTGGAAGTGTATGTTTGAGTGATTCTACCTATTTATTATCAAACAGATGTTCTCTGGAGGGTCCCCTTTGCGTTTGGGTCGACCTAAACTTTGTTGTTTTGTCTGGAATGTTCCACAATATGGCCTTAAATGATTCCATACATTGGAGACAAGCAAATAACTTCACAAAGCTAAATCTGTTGTTTCTGCTGAGAGGCAAGGAAACACAACCGTAGACATATATAGATGGACAACGCTAAGCACCAAGTCCAACAGGAAAGTGTTCATGTACAAAGTTTTGCTCCAACTCCTCCAGCTCAGTAACTGTTTGTGTCACTCTCACCATTTTGGGCTTTAAAGATCCTGCAATCATGGAGTTTATATTCTAATATTGTCTTTGTAAATGGATCCTCATTCCCACTGAAATAGTCTGTTCGAGCTCGCTCAAATGGACCTCTCCAGCATTAAGGGGGACGAGTACGTACAGCAAACAACAGCAAGTGCCCCACTGTCACGCGGCGCCCCTCGAACATTACTGAAGGGATTTACACATTTAACAAAAAGATTATTTTGTATGAGGCAGTCCCAAATATGGGCATTTGTCCTTCGGGCATTGCCTGGTACGCCTGATGGCCAGTCCAGCCCTGCTTCCAGTAAAAGTAAATTACTTTTACTATTGTCTGTGTTAGTGGAAAAAGTGCAAATCTTCTTGGAAAGCTTGTGTGAGGGATGCTGACAGTCGCTTGTAAACAAAGCGTGCATGAGGAAAACTGCACGTCTCTCGCACAAGCAGTTTATTGCGTATGTACATGTTTTTTTTAAGTGTAAAGGGCAGCTCATTGCTAAAATTTGTGAAAATCCTCCTACTACAGTCCATTTGTGGCGGGTTAATTTTATTTTTTATTGTCTTAGCAATCTTTTCAAACTTTGCAAACAACATGAAGTAACATGAAGAATAGAACGTTTCCCACTACATATTTTACCTTATGAGTTTTTAATCATAAAGATAGACTAGCAGTGCTGTTCCTCCATACATTACATTAATCAAAGGAATATAAGCCAACATAATCCAGTCATCATCTTCAAATCCACCACACCTGTCTTTCGCCCTGTGTCTATTCCTTTCTTTGTTGCGTCGCTCAGTATGAATGACCCTTGCAGCCTGGCTTGTCTGAGTCACGGGGAATTAATGCGATGTTAGCTTCCAGTGGCACAAATCCCCCGACAGTCCAGCTCCTGCCGCACAATCATGGTCCGGTCAGCGCCATAGAGCCCCCAGAGCAATGTAGGGCATTGACCGCGGCTCATCCCAGCTGCACCTCAGGACGAGACATCTGTACACAGACACACAGACCTGCATTGTCTACAGTGCAGTTATCTCACGTTTGTAGGACACACAATACAATAACCATATCATGTTTGTGTTGGTACATGATACGGTCCTTTTGTGCATGCGCAGTAAACCCGGAGGGCAGATCCTCTTGAGGGACTTACTAAAATCTTGCTATTTTTTCCCCAGGCCAAAGATCAGAGTGATCCGAGAAAAGTCGATGTGATCTTGGCTAAAAGTTTTTATGAATCGCCCAGTCGTATTCTTCTCTATTCTATTTAAGAGTCTGGATTCATACAGAACTTCCAGAACAGGCAGTTCACAGCCCACAGTCCTCTTTTAGAGCTTGTTTAGAGCTCTCCTTTCCCTGTGATGTTGCCAAACCACACAGTCACAGACCCAACAAGCAAATGTTCAATGGTGCAGCGATAAAAGTTAAGCATAATCTTAGAATTTGTGGTTTATTCTCTAAGTTTTCACAGAAAGTAGAGACGCTGACGAGCTTTATGAACAACCTTGTTAGTGTTTTTGTCCCATTTCAGGTCGTTAGACAGAGTTAAACCAAGAAACTTGTACTTCTCTACAATCAGCACTTGGGAGTTATCAAAAACAACAGGCGTGTGAGAACTGTTACGGCCAAATTCAAAGACCGGTTCACATGTTTTGGATGTGTTCAGCTGTAATGTGACTCAACTTGATATATCTCACTTTGAGTGTAATGTCATCTATTAGTTTCATATTAATTAACTTTTTAAACAGTATTCTAATTTTCCTAGTTTCAGCTGTTTAGTAAAACAAAGTGGCAGTTTGCGGTAAACTGTGCATCTTCAAACAAAAGTTAGAACTTACGTGTTTGGAAGAGAAGATTTGGATTTTCTTCCTTTTAATCAGGTCTGGTTGGCTCTTTATTCAGATGGTCTTCTAGGTTGTAATTTGCATTTTGTAGCAATTCTTGTGGGTTCACAGTCCACAGCTTCCCCGGTAAGGGCTACTCCAGGGTACTGGAGAGGAGTCGAGGATTCAGGAGGAGCAGTGTGGTTTTCCGTTCGCATGGCCGGCATAAGTCAGACCTGTTCCAGGTGCCGTATGTCATCGCTTTTGTTCACCGGCCTTTTTAACAGAATTTCTAGGCGGATGGGGTCTGGTTCGAGGACCACAGGATGTCATCTCTGCTGTTTGTGGTTGATGTTGTTCTGTTGGCCCCAGCAAACCAGGACCTGCTACATGCAAGTCCTGGTTTGGGCTTCACACTCAGTTTGCAGCCAAGTGTGAAGCAGCTGGGATGAGAATCAGCACCTCCAAATCTGAGGCCATGGTGCTCGACCTGGGAGGAGAGGTCCTTCCTCAAAAGGGGGAGTTCAAGCATGAGATTGACAGGCAGATTGGTGCAGCGTGCACAACCTTTGTATCGGACTGTTGTGGTAAAGAGGGAGCTGAGCCAAAGGGCAAAGCTCACGATTTCCCAGCCGATCTTCGTTCCCTCCCTCACCTATGGTCATGAGCTCTGGGCAATGACCGAAAGAACGAGATCGCAAATACAAGCGGTCGAAATGAGCTGGCTATTTTCCTTAGAGATAGGGTGAGGAGGCCCACGGGAGGAGCTCGAAGTAGAGCTGCTGCTTCTCCATCTCAAGGAGAATCAGACGAGATGGCTCAGGCATCTATTCCGGATACCTCCTGGATGCCTCCCTGGAGAGATATTCCGGGCACGAGAGGAAACCACAGAGAAGACCCAGGACACGCTGGAGGGACTATGTCTCTCAGCTGGCCGGGGAACGCCTTGGGTTGAGCCCCGGATGAGCTGGAGGAAGTGTGTGTGGAGGAAGTCTGGGCGTCTCTGCTTAGACTGCTGCCCCCGCAACTCGGCAACAGATGAAGCAGAAGAAAATGGATGGATGGATAGAGGCTCAAATTCATCTGTGAATTTTTCATAGCACGTTTGATTGGATTCTTGGCTAGGACACATGTTAATCCACCATCATCGACCTGTTTCTTGCTAATCAGGAGGAAAACAAGAGCCAGCTGCTCCACTACCAAAATAGTGTTTCCAAAAAGCAGTGAGACAATTACCCGAGACTCTTGAGGACTTGCTGGAGAGGGGAGCAAGTCTTTGCTCTCACAAGTAGGAGGTGCCTATAGCGTCAGATGTTGTAAGCGGAGAAGATTAAAGATGGGGTATTTCATCTAAGAGCATGTGGAAATTGTCGTTGATAAATTGCAAAGTTTATGATGAACAAGAAAATTAAATCAAGAATTAGATCAAAACAGAAAATGGAGACCAGATGCCAGCAGATTTGTGGCATACCATTTTTTGTTCCATCTCGCACCAGGATACCTTTCTGATTCTCATTATGGAGAGATTTAATCTTGCAAGATTACATTTCCATAATGTGCACACATGTAAGCATCTTGTGAAATTTCTCAGCTTGGTTTACATTTGGCTTGGACAATATCTGTGTTAAATGAAATGGCTGAGTGACATATTGAGAAGCTGTACAGAGAAAATGTACAGTTAATAATCAAAATCATGACAAATGTTGCTTGCAATAAAAATTGTCTTTTGTGACACAAAAACAATTATTTAAACAAGACAATGGTCTTTGAATTTCTTTGACCTATGTCTAAATGCTTCTCAAATATAAATTATGGCGAAATCTCCTATTGTCTTGTGGACTCGAATCGATCTTGTATTTTATAATATCTATAATATAATTTCTTCTCAGCCTCCTATTATAAATTGTTATAAATTTCACTAAATGAACTAGAATGAAGAGGCTGAGGTGGTGCTACTCCGGTGGCCATGGAAGTGCTTTGTTAGTGAAGAGAGTTAGAATGAGTCGTTTATTGACTGAGGCTTGTCGCTTGAAAGAAAAATAAGATCTTAGTGTTGTTTAAAGAAACCAAATAAAATCTCCTGTCTCAGCTCATTACTTATTTAGTTGTAATTTCAATAATTGTTAAGTTTCAACTAATGAGGTAACTCTTTTCATCCCATTAATGGTGGAAACTACTTTTTTAATTATCGCTAACTTTTTATTGAAGGTCAAGGCAATACTTAAATGTTTGAAATGTTATATAACAAGATTATCAGTTTCCTTTGAATGTCTTAAGCATTTGATGTTTAGTGATGGATCACGGCTGCCACAGCGCAGAGGTCCTGGCATTTTTTTAATCACTGTAATTGCGAGTATGACACGAGTTAATGCTCTTTATTTATTCAACATTCTGTACGTCGTCCTGTTCGTGTACATCTCATCATCACGTCTGCACACATCCATAATACAGCACACTACTTCTTCCTCCCATCCCCCAATAAGTAGTATGAAGATTCCTTTCCCATTCTAACTGGCACGAGACCAATTAACACCAGAGAAGTCACATTACTGCTGCACCCTGGACCTGTTAATTTATGCTAATGAGCCAAGTGGTTCGCATTGACCGGTGGTATTAAACACATTTTTTTACGGGGAGCAAATGATTGTTGACAAGCCCTATACTGGCAACATGACATCTGGTCTTCTGGTCTAGTATAGAATAGCATGGCCCCATTATGTTACAGTACATTGTGTTCCATGGTTTTGTTATTGCTAAACCATCCATAGACTTGTTTCCATCTACAATAACTAGCTCCTTCTCCTCCGAGGTGCATCCAGACGTCATGTGCTGTTGTAAATGTTTAAAGCTTGGCAGATGAGAGCAGCACAAGCCCCGCTCAACATAATCGCAGCCCCTGTCTTCTCACAATCCTCCCAGTGCGAGCCGAGCCTCACACACTACTCCTAATACTGCTCAGAGGAATTTGGAGTGAGCCCCAATGCTCATGAATAAAGATGTCAGCTTTGACAGTGCAGTGACTGGGAATGAGCAGCTTACAGAGTAAATGCATTTAACTGGTATGGAGAGAGGAGGCATTGCGCTCCTGCCCTTGCTGTAGGCCAATGAAAGATTCATCGCTTGGTTGGAAGCGATGGCTCTATTGATTCAAGTCTGTCTTCAAATGGAAGCTGATGGCCTCAATGTGGATGGGTTCCTCTCCTTGGTGCTTTTGAAGCCATCACGTACAAGCTCTGCATCAACGTATTGGTCTCAATGGTGGAATAATCACCAAACATAAACAGAAACAGAAAACAAACATAAAGGTGTGGGAAATACATAACCATGGATAATTCTGTATTTTTTGTTGTTTTATAAATAATAAAACACGCAAATTATGAGTGGCTGCCCAGTTACTCTCTGATGCAGTCCCAGAACCTACCAGCCAAATAACTACAAACGATTGTCTTTGCTTTTTTGGTTCTATCATTTCTTCAATACAAAAATATTTCATTCTGTCTAAGCCCCACAGATAACGGCGCAATACTTAATAACCCATTTACCCATTATGTAAACAAACACATTTGCGAGAAATCATTGCGATCTGGTAGACTTATGAATTTCTGTTTGTTTTTTTTCTCCATCAAGCAAGGTCAGGATTTTAGAGAGCCATGTGACATGAAAAGCAACAAATCTCTGGCTCTTTGCACTGAAAAGGCAAAAAGTTAAGCTGCTTATGCCTATGCTTAGAAATTAAAGTAGTGGAACAATGGGGTCTGCTGGAGCGCACTGCCGCGGCCTGTACGTATGTCGCGACCGTGTTTGCTTTTCATTTGACAGTGCGCTTCCCTTCGCTGAACCATGAAGGTACCCCCCCATCATACATAATCAATGAGATAAATGCAGTGCCATGATGGTTCCGAAAAGCTATCCTATTCCTCGGGGTGTAATAATACTTTGTAGTTGAATGAGTCTTAACAAAGGGAAGCCGACACCGTGCGGCAGTGAGAAGTTAAATGGATAATGGCTACATAACGGCGGCAGCTTAGCAGAGAGCAGCGAGCGATCGGGACATGTGGCGTGCGTAGGTGCAGGGTTTCATAGGTGACTCCCTGCCGAGCCCAGCATAGGCCAAGCGTGCACCTCTGTCTTATGCCTTTGAAAGAGTGAGAGAGGGGGGGTGGTCTTGTGCCCTGTGAGTGAGTACGAGAGGGGTGGTGGTCTTGTGCCCTGTGAATGAGTGAGAGAGAGGGATGGTGGTCTTGTGCCCTGTGAATGAATGAGAGATGGATGGTGGTCTCGTGCCTTTTGAATGAGTGAGAGAGAGGGGTTGGTCTTCTTCCCTGTGAATGAGTACGAGAGGGAGGGTGGTCTTGTTCCCTGTGAATGA
>JAPMNZ010920130.1:0-11855 GCA_029875035.1 Pomatoschistus microps
GGAGTTTGCATGTTCTCCCCGTGTCTGCGTAGGTTTCCTCCGGGTACTCCGGTTTCCCCTACCACTAAAAACATGTGCAATAGTTCAGGGGGAATGAGTGCGAATGTGGGACAACGGACGCAAATTAGCCCAAGGCTACAATCCGGAGTGATGTGTTCATTAACATGTACTGTCCCAACCAAATAAACAATAAATAATAATAATAACATCATTTATTGCCCTTGAACATCTGTGACAGCTTTGAGTCTTTAGTGGTGGTTTTGGATGAGGCCATTCTTCTTGACAACAAAGTTTACAGTTCCTTTAAATTCTTGGACTGCCTTGCATTAACTGCACATTTGCACTCTTCAAAGATGGGCTTAATGCTTAATGATGTTTTAACTTTTAGACAGAAAACATGTATGGTGCTTTACACAACCACTAAAATAGTTTCCAAAAAATCATTCATGATCTCCAAAATGTGACATTTTAAGAATATTTACCGCCACCATGTTTTTGAATTCTCGTCATAGGCTTAGAATTTGACTAATAAATGTACATAAGAGCTGTAGGACTCTACATGTCAATGCGCCATCTTGAAATACCGTGGTTGATAACGGACAAAAAACGGGGGTTGGGGACCTCTGTCAAAGACGACATATTGACCTGTGAAGCTACCGTAGTACCGTAAATTACAAACTAAGATCTCAATGCTAGATGGGAGTAAAAACTACACAGTGTATCTTTAAGTCGTCGATGCTGTAGTAGTATTTTATATCCGGTCTAAATGCTGAGCGTGGCGTTCTCGCTGGAGTGGACGTGCAGTGATGTTCAGTGTTCAGAAACTAGACAGAGGTGTTGTTTATCAGTGTGACTCCTCGTTTTATCATCTCAGGAACGCAGCTCCTTCAGCACACGCAGTCCGACAGCTGGCAGGATCTCCCTCGGCTTGGTTCTGGTTTAGTGATTTTCAGAAAGAATAATGCTGGTGGCCACAATCTATCCAAACTGAATAGGATCTGAAACAATGGTTTTCCCTTCAAACTCCATTGTACTCTTCCTGTAAGAAAAACTGCTCCAACCATGTCCACAATATGATACTAATGTAACTAATATAAATGAACGGAGCCTCCCTGGAGTGTAGGTAGAGTGTAATTCATTTGGTTGAGTTTGTGTTTGTTGAAGTTAAAGTGTCTCTTTGTGTTCTGGACTAGCCTGGTTGTACCACACCATAGTACAAATTACATGCAGGGACCGGAGTGTACGGATGCTTTAGGCCAGGCTAGTTTTGGACCAGCAACTGTTTTTATGGGACAATGTAACACAATTATTATCATTATTGAGTAATGTTTGTTGCATGTTTTGGATATAGTTTGTTTTAAAAGTCTATTATATTTGGGGTTAGACTGATAAACTTCAGTATAACCTTTTCAGTCTGCTTACGTTTCACATTTTGGAACTGTTTTTTGATTTTTATTTACAATTGAAGACATTAATAGACCTAACTAAAGTAAACTGAAATACACATACTGTATATCGTGGCACAGAGTAATGCCTGAGCCAAAAACACACAAATACACGCTACTAAAACTCTAATTTTCTTGTGAAATTGTACAAATCCGTCTTGGAAAAACATGGACATAAACCAGGAGCTGTTTTTGGTCCCAATCCCAAGCATTTTTAAGGAGGTTTTTATGAAATCTCCAGAAATATGTGCAACCTTTTGGATTGGCAACACCAGTGTGCAAAGGGAGAGAACAAAATATAACAACATATGAGAAAATATTAGCTTTGAGCAACACATGAGGAATACGAGCAAAGAGAAATGAGATAACTTTATTTCATCAGAAGAGATTACAGGAGATCTGGTTGTTCTGGTTTGTCAAGTTGTGTTCTTAAAAGTAATTTGCATAAAGCATTATTTCAGTGTTTGTGTTGTAAGTCTTTCTCTGTTTAAAAAGAATGCAAAAGAATAAACATTTACACATTACTAGTGCCGCCCAGTTCTAAACATTGTTAGTAAAACATGTGTTAGATTTCCTGCAATAACTGAGTAATGATATACTTGACATTTGCAGATTTTACTAAAGGACATTTTCTATTTTGTGTAAAACAGTTCTCGGGATGAGCAGAGAAAGTGTCACATCTCTATGTTCTGCGCTCTAACGCTGCGGATCCCAGATGTGAGTCAGTCGAGTCCAAGTAAAACTGCCTCCAGCTGCATTTCTGAAGCACAGCTGAGTCCCTCCTCTGACTTATCAGGAAGTTGCTATTCCACTGGTTTTGACTTTGGCTTTAGTCCAGTTGTGTCGTGTTTTGGATAAGTTTGAATGTTTTTGCGCTGGATTTATTACTGTATGTACTTTTGTTTCGCAGGACACTTTGACTACATTCATATTTTCACACTGTAAGATACTCAGTCATGATGAAGCGTCTTTCCCATTTCCCCGATTGCCTTTAATCAATCATTTAAAAATCAATATAAATGAACTTATCTTCTGAATTTCCAAGTGTAAATGAAAGTAAATGAACTCATCGCTTGCCGGAGCTTTTGTCCGCTCAGTGGCGTTCAGAGTTCAGAGATGATCAGGGCTGTGTTTTTGATGAGGACAAGTTGAATATTTCATGATAATTCGGCTGAAATTCAGAGTCTGAGGCACGAACATGTTCTTTGTACATTATTTATCATCTCGACCACAGAAACATGTACACGCTGCAGTGAGCGCACTGAAGGATAAAGTAAAGGACTTTATGACACAAAACTGCCGGTCAGGATGAGCTCATATGTACAACAATATGTTTTCTTATTTCATGCTCACCTTAATCCCTCAATCCTTCAGTCAAAGCTGGTGACCATTTCTTTCACGTCTGTGCTGTGGCAGAATCCCAGCAGATATAATCCTTTACTGAACAAAGACAAATCTGGTATCCCTCAGGCGTTTGAAGTTTATTCTGTTACATTGACTAAACAATAATGACACTTTTTTCTCTGTGTTGTTATCTTTTCTCCTCCCGCTGCCTTCCATGGTTTGTTGTTTCTGCGTCTGTACAAACACAGCAGCACTTTTAAGTCCTACGTTTCTGAAACCTCACGTCGCTGCATTTTCTTCAAAATAACTATTGTAAACAATTCGTAATGTTTATTTTTGAAACAAATCTCACACAATGGACATTATTTATAGAGAAAACTAACCAAAAGTCTCCCCTTTGTGTAGAGCTGAAAACAATAGGGAGCTGTTTGTTGTTTTAGGTTAAGTTGACCTCTGGACAGGTTTGCATTCAGAAAATTATTGAAAATGTCCTCAGAACTTTTGTCTCTTATTATTCACTGGTGAAATTCTGACAAGATGGAGTGAATCTGAGGAGACAGGACTCAATAATTTAATCCCAGAACATTTTTAGAGCTGTCAGAACGAACCTGTTATCAAAAACCAACCCTGTCCCACCGACTACATGTCTTCCCTCTCTAATCTCCTCTCTGGTCCTTCCAGATAGGCGTTGTGTTTCCAGAGTGCCAAACACATGAGCTGTCTGAATGATGGACTCATTCCTAATCGCATCCAGGACAGATACATCTCTTGGTCTGTTTCCGCTGACTCAGTCCTCTGTTGTCTGTGCTCTCTCTGCAGCTGGATCCCTCATGTCCCACCGGTTTGTCACAGTGCGCAGAGGGAGCCCGGCAGCCCGGAGTGGGCACATCCAGCCGGGGGACCACCTGGAGGGGGTGGAGGGGCGGCCGGTGGGGGGGCTGCAGCACAGAGACCTGGCTCAGATCCTCAGGAGAGCGGGAAACACCCTCCGGCTCACCATCGCACCACGGCACAGTAAGAAAACCAGGACTAGGATCTGTTCTGAGACTTTTTCTTCTTGTTGTTAAACTATAGATTTCACTCTATTTGTTCAATTTACAAACATAAATGTTGAAGAACGTACTCATAATACTATGGAAGATTTGTTCTGAGCACTGAACATGTTTATTTCAGAATTTCTGGGCCATTTCTAGTGGTGCGCAATCCCACTTTGTCAAGTCCAATATCACCGTAGAGTGGAATTCAATTTTTCAAAGGGCTGGATTTTTTCTGTAGGGCTAAGACTACTGCAATAGAAATATTTTTAAGATATCTTATGCCTTATATCTTTTGGTTAGTAATTTGAAAAAGCCTGCTGGAGGGTCTGGGTCTGTTATCCAGAACTTGTGCTCTCTTTCATGAACTGAAGGTAATAAAATGAAGACTGAAAGACTGAAAATAAAGACCTTCTCCTCTCCCACAGACAATGCGGTGGCAGAAGGGGCCGACCTGGACATCGATGGACGTGTCATCCGGAGCTCCAGATCCAGGGTGAAGGTACTTAGATGGTTCACTTCCATTGAAGGTGGACAAATGATAATATTCTTATAGTAAATTAGATAGTAAAGTAAGTATGTCTGTTGATCATGGACCCTCAGGAGGAGAGCCGCTTCTACAGTGTGGACCTAGAGCGGGGGCCCACCGGCTTCGGCTTCTCTCTGCGGGGGGGCTCAGAGTACAACATGGGGCTGTACGTGCTGGGGCTGATGCAGGGCGGGCCAGCGCAGAGGAGCAACAAGATACAGGTCAAACACAGACACATGTTTGACAATACTTTTAATGGGTTTATGCATTTCTAATCAATGAAGGTTACAAAAGACAACAAACTTGTTATGTATTATTGGAAAGAAAACTGCCACTTCATTACAGCAGCAAGCAGCAGATGTATTTATTTTTCTTCCCCAAACGGTTAAAAGTAGCTTGTTTCCATAAACATTTCAGGTCTCAGATCAGTTGGTGGAGATTAACGGAGACAGCACTGCAGGAATGACGCACTCTCAGGCTGTGGACCAGATCCGGCGAGGAGGGAACCACATCCACCTGGTCCTGAAGAGGGGCAACGGATATGTGCCAGACTATGGTAGGAATAAGGGCTAAACACTGAGATATCAACAGCAGGAGAAAGTTAATCTCCTATAACTATAAAAAGACCTACAACAGCAGTGTACAACTGCCTTTGAGGCAGTTTTGTTATACACCGTATGCTAAATTTGAACATTTGTTAATAATACATTATAATTGGGTTACATATATATTCAAAATGTAAACATAAAAAAAAATATTGCAATCTGGTCGTTACTGGTTGGTCACATAACTCGAGTGGTTAAGCGGTAAATGTTGCATTATGGGTCAGAGGTGACAAAGCAAAGAGAGAAATGGCCGTGAACACACGGCTACTCTTCATTTGGTGATGCACTTACTGTAAAGATGAGTTTAGTAAATTAGTGTTCGTATGTGCTACTGTTTGTGGTGTTGAGGGGCTGACGCATAGAAAAATACTATGAGATGTGCGCGCTATTTATCGCTTAGCAGCTAATACAATGTTTCCCAAAGTGGGGTCTGAGCCACTGCAGGGGGACATAAAACATTGTCTACATTAAAATTGTTTACAACAAGCAATGGAGATAATTATTCAAAGTTTTATTAGAATTACATCATCAGCACTTATTTTAACAACCAGAAATACTTTTATTTGTATATTTTGATTTCATTTTAAAAGGAAAAAACATTATATAATCTTCAACATATGATGTTAGTTCAAAACTGGGGCCCCAAGAGATTATGTGGTCTAATTGGGGGCCCTGTTGTTCCAGACTTTGGGAACAGCTGACCTAGAGTCAAACACTGAAACACATCAAGTCCAGATCTAAACACAAATCTTTCTGACATTCTACGTTTCTTCTTCTCTTGCCTTTCCTGTTTCCCCTGCTATTCTCCTCCCTGCCTGTCAGTGGAGCTGTCGAGTCTGTCTCTGTGCATGACCAACTCCAAACAGGGCGAGCCGTGCTTCTACGTCATCGGCCGAACGGACAACACACGGTTTGTAGCTCCTCCTTCTTCTGCATTTCATCTTCATTTCATCACTTTTTTACTTCTTTGCTGTTTGATTGAAAATGGCACCTCATTATGTATTGTATTTGAAACAACTCTGTGGTGCAGTGGTTACCAGTTTCCTCCAGGTGCTCCGGTTTCCTCATTTAAAATATGTTCCCTTCGAGGACCAACAGAGACGTCGGCTTTGAAATCCACAGATCAAAATGTCTTTTACGCTGAATTCTTGGTCCAGGTGACGACTTGACTTGAAACTGGCTCTGCAAACTTTTCAATGACATATTAAATCTTGACATGGTTTTGACTCTTTTTGGTATTATCAGGTCTAATACATTACATATGAAATTGTATAAAAGTGTTCCAAAACAAACGTTTATATTTGTTTTGTTATTGATGCAGGCCCTGAAGAAGGAGCGCCCTCCCCCTCCACCCCCACGCCGCAAAAAAAAGACTCCATCTTGGCCGTCGCCGGAAACACCACAGAACCAGAGGGAGCAAGAGATGGTGAGAGGAGCGTGAAGAGAAACCGAGAAGAAACCAGTGCAAAACTACGCCCCATTGTCCCAGATTTAGACTTGGACGCAGTGGACCAGGAACCCCGCCACAAGAGCCAAAAACACCAGAAGAGGAGTGGGAAGAACAAGGAAGAGGAGGAAGGGAGAGCTGGGCGGAGTTTACCCAGGACCAGAGCACCGTCCTGGGATGATGCAGGTGTGGAGAAGACCCAGGAGGAGGCCAGTAGAAGGAGCCGGACTGTCTCCAGGACCAGAGCACCGTCCTGGGAGAGAAATACAACAGAGGAGGTTTTGCGGACGAACAAAGGGGAGAAGAGCAGTCGGAGTATGTCCAGGAGCAGAGCAACCTCCGTGGGTACATCTGCAACAGAAGAGCCCGCGGTTCCAGAGGTTTCTGAGAAGAAACTGCGAAGCAAGCGCAAAGAGACGGACCTTTCAAGGGGCAAAGTGGCGGCGGACCGTGGGTCAAAGCGAATCTCTGAACCGTTCTCCTTCCTGATGGCGCGCGATGACCAGCCCTCCTCCGACAGCGAATCAGCTGCCAGCTTCTCCGAGGTCAGCCAATCCGCCGCCAGCATCGCATGGAGGGAGGAGTCTGATTGGAGGAGCGCGGAGCCGAACTCGCCGCCCGGCCGGTGGCTCAAGCCCACCTCCCGAAAACTGACCCAGGTTCTGATCGACTCGAGACTCAGCGGACAGAGCCTGGTGGGCGGGCTCTCGCTCTGAGCTTCATACAGACTACATAAAGGGCTCGAAATGTTGTTTTTTACTCTTCGGCTTTGGCTGCGCTGGACTGTTCTATAGCAGCTCACTTTAAGTCATCGGGAGGTCTGGACTCAGGCGATAAGGGTCAGAGCAGAACTCAGTAACGCCTGGAGTTGTTTCTCTAACTTTAATGGGACACGTTTTATCAGTGCAGTTTATCTCCCCGTTTATTAAAGGTTATCTTGTTACTGAGGTCTGCTTTGAGTCCTTTGAAATCCTTTAATTTTGTATAATCAGTAGCAGCACAGCAGTGGTTTTGTTTGTTGTATTGGGCTAAATGTAAAACATAGCTTTTAATCTATGTTGGCAGCTGAGTGGTTGGTTATTGGTTTAAATGTTCTCCAAGCAATAATCAAGAGCAGGAACTCGAGAAATTTGTCAGAAAGACTTGAAGCAATACAAACATTATACATGTGTATCTATGTGCAACCAACATACTTCAAAATAATTTTAAATGAAGGAACATGTTTGCATTGGAAACTGAAAAAGTCTTAATTTCAGGGCAGTAGGCCTATGTATGAATTATCACATCTACAGAAGCTTGTGCATACATTAAACGTTTATGCAAATGTATGTAGTTATTTTATAGTATTTCATAAAGTACATGTGTCAAAGCAACTCACAATCAGAAATAAGTGTATGCAGTGCCGCGTGCACAGTTCCCACCCGCTCTCATAGACACAGAACCTCTGCTGTGGACAAACCTGAGTCCAGACCGATACAATCTGTTGGTTTAAGTGAAATTATGCAAAACTCCAGTCTATCTCTGCAGAAGTCTGTGGTTGACACTGAGCCGGAAACACACAGAAGTAGCTACAATGTTATATTTGCGTTTATAATTCATGTATATTCATGTTTATGGGGGTTTTTTTTCACTTTTTTTGTTATTTGGCAGTTTTCATTTATGCTCACCTTTTTTTTCTAACCAGCCACACACTACAGCGCTATATAAAGTACAAAACAATGTAATAGACAATACATTCGAATAGTTATTTTGCTGTGATACAACTTGTTTTCTGTTTTCAGTGTCGTCACAGGCTTCAATAGCACAGATCCCCGACTAGAGGCTTTTAACCTGTGCATGTGAAAATGGAATGATTTATTTTTATAAAAACTGTACTCGCCTGTTCATACTAATCTAGAGATAGACTCTGCCTGCTTCTGCCTGAGATATGCCCTTTGACTTGTCTGAATTTGAGCCATAAAAACCCTCGTGTCCAAGATGGCCGCCGCTGCAGCCCTCGGTGATGCAGGCCGGGCACCAGGACGGTCACCGCTGATGAAAAGTGCCTCAATCTTCACACTGCGGAACAGGATCATCTACAGTAGAGATGAATTATGAATATTTCTTTTCAATTGGATGTTGTTATACTCTTGGTTTATTCAATATTACTAATAAGCAAAGGATAATATTCAGAATTCTTCTCATTTCATTTATATACATAGATTTTCCTTTTTTGCAGTGCAGCCTTGTCCAGTCTGCTGCTGAGGCCACGCTGCAGCTCAAAGCAAAAGTACAAAGACGAAAAAAAAATACAGCATTTACTGTTGAGCCGAAGGAATGCGTTGGAGTTATTTGGCTCCTTTCCTGTTCTCTACATTTTGTGTTCACATTAAAGCTGGAGTTCCTAACTTTCAAATGAATCTATGTAAGTAAATCCATCTAGTTCCATGCTGTCGAAACAGTTTGGTTCTATCGCTACTTTTCACATGCATGTATTTTTGGCCACTGTCACGTCTTAAGAGTGATTGGCTGAGTGACCCTCCTCACTCAGCCAATCAGCTCTCAGCCCTAAGTGTCAAAAAGTAACTCACAGGGCACAAGTATGCTGATGAAAATATAATAAGATGGAGACAGCATGTTGTGGAATTAAATGTTACTTTTACAAGACTTTCATAATTTTAACAAACAAAATGTATTATTTATTAGGTGAAAAAAGTTAGGTGTCCCAGCTTTAACCCTCTAGTTCACATAAATTCCATACACTTCCCATTTGAGCTTTCTCCAGGCGTCCTATTTGCTGGCTGCTCTATGTAACCCATAAACCTGCACCACATTTCTCACACGTTTTGAAAGCAGGCGTCTTCTCACTCCTGTCCATCACCACCTGCTCCTCCAGCTCCACAGTAAAGCAGCTCTCAAACACAAACCAGCCGATAACAACCCCCAAAAGATCCACCCGACTTTTAAACAAGAATGACAAATGTAAAACTAGATATAAATGATTTTATAAGAGTTCTATGTAAAGCTCCCTGCCAATGTTATTTTTTACATTAACATTGTTCAAAAGGGAAATAGAAATACTATTTATTACAGAGACAATTTAAAGATGAACAAATGTTTAAGAGATTCCAGCAGCAGACGTGAACCAGCCTTATTCTGAGATTCAAACGTTGCCAAATTCAATAAAATTGTGATGTCAGATCTGCCAAATGCGTCAGTGTTTCTCTTATTTATGACTTTTAATGGGGGGGGGGGGCATTATATCCTGGCATAATTGTGTATACATGTGCATGACATGAACATATGAAAAAACTGCAGTTTTCTTTTTTAACATGACTGAATCCATGTCAAAGAGAAAATCTCTCATGAAACATGTGGTATGCGTGACTTTTGGAACAAAGTATCAACTTGAAGCTGCAGAAAAAAATAATTTTAAGTAAAAGTATTTATTGCAATAATTATCCCTTTGATTAACAAAGAGAAGGTATATTTCTGTTTACACCACAGGCATTAGAGACTTGTCTGATTTTCAATGCTCAAATTTATTTCTACAAAAACATTTCAAAGTGCATTTAAAATCAAGAAATCATGATTCTGTTGAACTAGTCAGTGTAGCAGTCTCTGAGAAACACTGTTTTCCTGCTCTGCCTAAAGCACCGTCTGTCTTCCGTCTACTTTTCGACACAAAGTAGAAATTCAGTTTCATTTTAGGGAGGAATGTCTCACTCAATGCTGGGGAATGGAAGCTCAAATATCAGAGGTTTTCAGTGGGTTTTTCTGGGCAGGTCCATAGCTGCAGCAGATCGGGGTCCACCAGGCTGTTCTCCAGGGGCTGGTCCACGGACAGGTCAGGGGGCGGGGCCTGCAGTCTGTGCCGCGGGGGTCGTCTGTGGGGTATGGGGAGCTCAGAGTGATGTGAAGGCAAAGGGGGAGTGAACAGGTATGGGTGCAGCAGAGCCTGCGGAGAGATTATAGAGACTTTTACACATGAATAACAGTGGAACAACAGCGACAGAGTTTCACCACATGGAAAGGCAGGAACGTGTCAAAACATTTATGACTTTCAAAATAAATAATAATAATAATGCATCAGTTTTATATAGCGCTTTTTTGGACACTCAAAGACGCTTCACATGTTATTATATTTCGAAAGTCACAGTACAGTGCGTCCCATTCTAATGGACTACAGCAAGCTCATCATTCACGAGGACAAAAAAATATGATCAAACTATACTTTACAAGAATAACTTTTAGAGAAGAACAAGCAACTCATAAAAGCCAAACTGTTCCTTGTGTGGCCTGTGTGTAGTTTTCTAACCTTGCTATTTTTTAAGCAAAATGATACAAAATAGTTTTTGTCTGAATGACTGATATACTGTATCTGGCCGCAGTGTTCCCAGATAGCACGCCTGGGCAAAAAGACTTGGGCAAAAAGACTTGGGCAAAAAGACTTGGGCAAAAGGCGGGATGAAAGGTAAGTCAATTCAACCTGGCCCATCTCGCCCATTGTGTATGAAATGAGGCAACCCGGGGTTTAAAATTGAGAACCTTGTTTTTTTGCTCCATGTGAATGAGACCAATGAGACGTTCTAACCAACTTTATAGTCTGTTCCAGTTAACTCAGTGACTGCCATTGACATATTTGTCTTAGGCCCTCTATTGGACTGGGGATTACAGGACAATACAAATAGCTAAAAACAAACTTATTTTTGCTGATCAAAGTAGACAATCCAGTCTTTCAGAATCTGGTTTCACATTTCACATAATCTTAGGAAATAATATTCTATGGGTCTTGAGAATCAGTGAAATCATCAAAAACGGCTGGCAGTCAATGAGTTAAATAACAAACAAATACCTGTTTAGCAGAGCAGCGCTGTTTCGACGGATAAACCAGGAACTTGGAGAGAAGGTCCAGCGCCTGCGGAGATGAGTCTGGGACAATCTCCTTCATCGGGATCGGTGGGTTGTCCTTAAACGTGATCTTGTTGTAGTCTGGTAACTCCACCATCTCCTGCAGAATGCACACAGCGTCAAACTCCATTCAAAAACAATCACAGTAGTACTAATATAAAACCTCCACGGTAAAAAGAAGAAGCAATATGCATTATTTGTGTCTATTTTGACCCTTTCACATGATCTTGAGACTATTCACTTTAGCGTTTCATATTTAAGAATGCAACTTTTTTGTCAAGAACATTTAGAGAACTTAGAAGTCAAACCTTGTGATAAAGCAGGAAATTGCACAATGTTATCCAACAAACATCTAAAGTGGAGAGGTATAATTAAAGACGCATGGTTGTATAAAATTTAATTTAAATTGAGAAATTCAAAAAATTAACTTGGGAATTCTTGTTTTTAATAATAAGTTCAATAAATGCTCTTAAAAGACCTTTAAAGGAATAGTTCACCGTTTTTACATACTGACATATGTTCTTACCTTACCTTAGACTAGTTGATATGTACCTGTCTGGT
>JAPMNZ010920135.1:0-18520 GCA_029875035.1 Pomatoschistus microps
TTTGTGGTTTCGGGTTGGACATGTTCACTAGTGCTTCTTTCTCACGCAGTCGAGTGTTCATTTATCACATTTGTGAAAGATTTCGTATATTTTTGGTAAGGTCTGTTGGAGCCGAGGGAAAGCGTGCCGCTCTAGGCCATGACGTAAACGGAAGTCCATTTTAATCTTAACATTGAGATAAGTAAAAAAATCCCTTTGAAAACAATCAGCGATCACAAAGGCATTAGAGGCTCCCTTTGGACCACACATGACGCTAGCAAATCTTTGGAAAAAAAATGATTTGGGTTCAATGCCTGAGCAACACTGCCATATTATCCATGCATCACAAATCCAGAAAAATCATCAAACAAAGGTTAACAAAAATAGCGTGAATGTTGCGGACGCTCAAACTTGCATAACTCACTCTCAAAAAGACTTTGAGTGTTTCAAAGACAAAGGGAAATAATTTAAAGCTGTGAAAAGTCAACCTTACTGAAGTCCCGTTTAAAATACATGTTTATAAATGTATACATATATTTACCCTCCACCAGCCACCATCAAGTTGATCTTGATCTTGTAGGAGACCAGGATTCCCAGCACGTCCTTCTCTATGCCTGCCTTCAGGCTGTGGAGCAAACGACAGACACCGATCACTGTTAATATTCAATTATATTTTCATGTAGTCTCTTAAAAAATCTATGGAAATATATCTTTTGGCATATAGTGTTTTAGAATCATGTCTACATTTAAAATCATGTCTTTGATAATGGTTTTCTAATATGGAAAATGTGTAAAAAGAAGCCCATGCCTGGAAGAAGCAACACTGATCAACCTGGATTTGGATGTGAATCTAACATTGTCTATTATAATATACCTTGATACAAAGTTCTGTTTATAGTGTTATGAATCTGGTGAGAAAGTAGAAATCATTCAGCCAAGAGATGATCATGATGCCTTTTTTTAAAGATTAGAATGAGCTCAAATCCAACCAATAAAGTGTCACAATCATCGGGGTCTTCGGGGCCTGGTCCAGTCTTTTTAATTAAGCTCGATTCATTTTTTACAAGGATGGAGCAAAAACCACTCCAGATATGCTTTGGACATTTTTATGTAAAATGGTTTGAAACTAGATGTGTCCTTGCTGTGGTAACTTTGTGGCTATATTGGTCATAAAACCCCAAAAAAGTATGTGGAATCTTACATGGTGGTGGAGGCGAGGTTGGTGTCTTCATCTTTGAGCCGTCCGTCCAAAGCCAGGCCTCTCTTCTCTTTGTTGTCATTGAGCATCGGTGTAATGGCAAGAGAGTTTTCATAGGAGCCGTTGGGGTCCACCGTCTCTCTGAAAACACAAACCACAAAATTCATTTAGCAATAATTGAAGCAATAAGATAAATAAGTAAATGTTCTTCTCTTGTAAGTCATCTCTCTGCCTTGTCCCTCCCTATCTGTTTTTCAGGTCTTTTCTGACAGGGGGCGTGGCAGGGGGTGTGGCTTGTGTGTTGCAGGGGCGTGGCTTGTGTGTGGCAGGTGCGTGGCTTGTGTGGGGCAGGGGGCGTGGCAGGCTCTTATGCTCTATACTAAAATAAAATCTCTAACTCCAGCATAAGAAGAAGCAGTATACATTGAATACAAAAAAATGCATTATAAGGAAAAGACTTCTAGAAATCTCCAACATTAGCAAGAAATTGTTTTATTGTTTTTGGTTCATGTTCATCGTGCCAGCCAGCTCCCTGCCTCGACTGCCTGCCTTTGCCTGTTTATTTGTATATAAAGTCGTAGTTTTATGGTGAGTCCAACCACGTATCTGTCTCTGCTTTAGGGTCCAGCACATATCTGTAACAGTTTGTCCAATAGGGAATACAAAGGTCCATAGTTTCATACTTACGCAAACTCTTGGGTGAAAACAGTCTTTGTGTATTTGTCGGCGGAGTAGAGGACGATGTCTGTAGCCTGTTCCACTGCAGGAGAGAGAGAGAGAGAGAGAGGGAGTGACAGAGAGAGAGAGAGAGACAGAGAGAAACAGAGAGAAAGAGAAACAGAGAGAGAGAGAAACAGAGACAGAGAGAGACAGAGACAGAGACAGAGAAAGGACTGGTCAATTACACCACTACATAAAGAGCAGCACATGTATAATCCAGGTGCGTCACTCACCACTGATTTTGAACTTCTTCACTGTTTTGTTGCTCTCGTTCTTGATTTTGATTTTGATTTGGATGCTTTCACCGTGAAAGAACAGCTGTGACCAAGAAAAGAACAAACATTAAGTTGCAGACCACAGATTAAACGTTTGTTCTTTAGATCACAGATTACATAATGAACTATTTGGAGATTTTAACATGTAATGATTTTTGACATGTAAATTTCTCCTGTTGTGAGATTAATAAAGCTAATCTCATCTAATCTAATCATGTTACAACTTTGTTCCCTCGTCAAAATCCGACCTGGAGTCATGTTTAGATCCATCCACGCTAACATATGTGACTTCAGGCTCAAACATGTAACTCCGCCCCTTCTGTCTATAATCTCCCATCTCAGCCCAGTGATATTATGATGTCATTATACCACTATGACATCATACTCTGCCCGTAAAAAACAAAATTATTACCCATAAATCAGTGTTAGAAAGTTCACAGCTGAAATGAACTGTCTTAAAATGTCCAATGTTTGCTTTTCTCTGTGTTTTGACGCTAAGTTTCAAGATTTGAAAAACAAACAAATTCAACACCTCCCTCTGGTGGTAGCATAGGGAGTTACAGGCAGGAAAGCATTTTTACTCTTCATACTCGTTTAACCATATATTCTCTACTTAAAGGGCAACACAAATGCAGAAACCAATTTCTTTTAAGTCAATCAAACAGCATAGATACTGCCTCAACACTGAATTTTTATTCCATGTTAAACTTTGCTACTTATTGTCCCGCCATTTTTTTGTCTTTAGTTCTAAATAGGATGAGATACAATAATAGATACTGCTGTGGTCTACTCTTTTATATTATTATAAGTAGCGTTTAGCCATGTTGGAAGCCTCACATCTTTGCTCAGAGAGGCCTCTAGATGCACAGGTTTGTCCGACATCATGAAGCTCTTGCAGATCTCAGCCTTCGGTCCATCGCCGACTATGGAAGGAGCGTACTGGATTTTACGGATGATGAGGCGAGCGGTGTCTCTGGAAGAAGGAAACAGGAATCAGGAAAACCAGAAAGTTAAGTTGTAGAAAACAGAGTGTTTTTTTTTTTTTTTTTTTTANGTATTGTTTATTACAGTATGTTTAACAGAAATTATATCAAATTGCAATTATATGAAATCACAAAGACTGCAATTTTAGGCATGTTGTATTATTTCAGTATTCTTGACCGTTTTAAACGTTTGTGAAGCAATATTTGTATAACATAAGAATTTCACAAAATTCTATCATTTTGTTCTTATTTCAGATGGTAAAAATATTGTCGAAGCAGGATGACCTGTCTGTGTAGATGAAAACCATTTTTTTTATCGAGACATTTTGTAATGATACAGCTAATACTTAAACGCTGTCTGTAAAAAATATGCTATAGACTAAATAGATTCAATCAGTTTTTTCAGAGCAAAATTCTCAGTCAGAAATCCAACCGTTTTTCAGAAAAATGTGATAATCACTTTTTGTCGACCGTCTCATCGGGGTTGTTCTGTTCCTTGGCGACGTACGCTTTCACCTCAAAGTCCACGCCACAGGCCTGGAATCACAAACCCATCAGCAAAACAACAACAACAAACACATTTCTATTCATTCGTTCTGTTTTCTTACCTTTCCTTGGTCGTCAGGGCCCGGCTGCAGCGACACGGAGCATGGCAGGTTGTTGGGAATCTGGAAACATAAATTAATTAAAGATACATTAATATTAAGATGAAGAGATCCTTTATTCGTCCCACAGCAGGGAACATTTCAGTGTTGCATCACCAGTTACAGAACAGTAGGAATGAGGAGCACACAGCACAAGATAATTGAACAATAGCTCTATACTAATAAAATATCTAGCATCAAAGACACAAGTATAACATCACTATATCTTCAACAAAATAACAACTAGAAATTCTCTAAATATGGAAAAATAAGAAGCAAGTATAAAGAACTGTGAATTCTAATGCAATGTACAGTACAAACATGGCTACTCCACCTCTGCTGCTGTGACTACCATCTATCTATCTATCTATCTATCTATCTATCTATCTATCTATCTATCATTGTACATTTTAAACACAAAATAAATAGTAATTAGATTGCTGAACTGCTTAGGAAAAATCTGGTTTAGCATAAGTGTGAGTGGTACTAGCACCATCAGTAGCTTCTTTTAAGTCACTTTCTTGAATTATCTGTCCCAATCTTCACATTGTCTTTGATTTGTCTTCTTGTTTTGCCTTCTTGTTTTGCCCTCTGTCTGCTTTGTTTCCCTATATTTGGCCTTTTTGATATTTATTACTATAATGAAGTACGGTTTGAAATTGCTAACTGGAGGAAGAACAATAGATATTTCCCCAGATTTAACGGAAAATAGTGTTTAAAATACATGAAAAATACAGTGTGGCAGTACCTCGAAGGTGAAGGGGTAGGAGTTCTCCCCGGCTTTGGTCAGCAGGGTCTCGTGCATGGGGGTCTGTGCCGGCTTGGTGGCCTGGGGGAAGATCTGGAAGTACGAGACCCAGATGTCTTTCCTGAAGCAGAGTCCCATCACGTCCAAGTCATCGGTGCCGTAACGGAACGCACAGGCGAGCTGGCAGAACACTGACGAACACACACAACAGGTCACAGATAAGATATAAGATCCTTTATTCAGAGTGGGGAAATGTCAGTGTTGCAGCGCACAGGCAGGACAGTAGTAAGAGCACACAAGGAGCACACACAATATATACAATGTAAGAAGCTGCTTTGTTTCTTAGCTAGCTGTACATGCTTCAATATCAATCTTTCAAAATATATCTATATGTATTTAGTGTGAGTATATAGTTATTTACACATAAATAGTAGATAAGAACATACAAAATAATAGACAAATGAGATAAAGTGACATTCAGCGGACATTGTGAGCTTTACTTACAGTATATAGATCCGTTGCCGTGTTTGTCCCTGTGTAGTTTTTCAGATCTGGATTTTTGTCACTTCTATGAAATTACTTTTGAATTTCAGTCCTGCATTTTGGGTTCCCTTTTTATTCTTTTCCCCATGTGACATTATTTATTCCTTTATGGACATGGATCATCCGCCCCCAATGTTCCGATTAGTTCTGTGTGTTTTTTTAATCGTTGAATTTCTTGTGTTTTAACTATTTGATTCTCTGATCTGTGTTGGTGAATCGACAGTTTTGTAAAGTCCAAAGAGATGACGACTGTTGTGATTCAGGGCTATACAAGAATACACTAGACTTAGCTGATTTTAGTTGGCAGTTTTGGTCATTTTATGGTAGACTAAACTTTTTCCCAAATCACAGTTAGTATGGATTCATTGAGGGTTTTGCCAAAGGTGTAGGCGTAATAAAAAATAATAATAATAATAATAATAATAATAACAATAATAGTAATAATTCAAATACAATAGTACTGATATTGATAATAACAATGGCCTTCACTTGCTCACTACATACTTGACAATGTCTCTTAGATATCTCTTCATTTAAGTAAGTAAGTAATGTTAATATATACAGCCCATTTTTACAGACCCAGGTCACTCAAAACGTTTTATAATTTCAGATATTTTTCCATTCTCTCCACACCTGGTGATGACAGAGGCGAGACCAAGTATGTCAGTGTCAGAAGGGCCGGTACCTTTCTTGTCTCCGAGCTCCGCAGGGTCTATCTTCACCACTCCACCTTAAAAACATTCCTCCATTATCACCCACACACGACTGATTTATTCACTGACTTTACTGTGAATGTGGCCCAGCACTCACAGACTTGGTCCACGGACGTTGTGTGGTCCACATAGTCTCGCTTTCCCAGGTAGAGCGTGAGCTACGGGTCGAAAACATACAATGATTTAAAACATAACCCAGTCTAATATTCATCATTTAGTATCATTCATAAATACAGATGATAAACTCACCTGTCCATTCTTGCTGGTTTTCTTGAAAACCCTGAAAAACAAAACAACATCTTGTTTTAATGACTGTTTGGTGGGAATTAGAAACAACAAAAATATTTTCCCAAAATCAATACATGCAATTCTTTGGAAAATAATGTATTATGTAGTTATTTTATTGTTGTGGGTCAAGTATTGCTAAATCAGGGGTCTCAAACTTGTCGCCTGTGAACCATTCTAAAGCTAATCTCATCAAAAAACAACCACAGCATTTTTATCACCATAAACTTGTATTACGAAACAATGAATAGTTGTGAACCGTTTTCATGCCTCTGGTGTTTGCTGGTTTGAGTCTTGGCAGCAGACGGAGCAGTAATCTCTTTTGTCTTGATCCATTTAGTGTGGATCTATGTGTGGAGCGACTTTAATCTTTTTTCTGACCCTGGGTTTATATCCAGGTCGGAACAGGGCAATTCTGAGTTGACTTTGCATGTTCTCCCAGTGTCTGTGGGAGAGTCAGTGGTCAACAGGTTCTTAAACATGCATTTGTCTCACCCTGCACATGGACTGTTCCAGCCTCTCCCCTCGGGCAGAAGGCTACGGTCCATCAGGACCAGAACCTCCCGTCATAAGAACAGTTTCTTCCCCTCTGCTGTTGGACTCATGAACACTTCACAAACCATCACTGACCTCTGACCTCTGACCGTCACTACTGTCACTTTACTGCACTCTACCGCACTCTTCACAGTCTATTGTGTGCACCTCGTGTACATAGTAAACTGAAGATATTTAGACATTCTAGACTCTGAGGAGCACAAGGACTGGCCTCCTGGACTCTGAGGAGCACAGGGACTGGCCTCCTGGACTCTGAGGAGCACAGGGACTGGCCTCCTGCTGGGACTCTGAGGAGCACAGGGACTGACCTCCTGCTGGGACTGCCAACTTATCAATAAAGTCTTGTGTGTCTTGATAAGAAGTGAACATAGACTTACTTGGCCATGACTTCTGCAGCTGATGTACTTTCCTGTAGAAAATAAAAAAATAAAAACAAGGATTATCAAGAGGCCGTACTTTCAGGTTCAAAGTTCTAATTGAATTCATTTGTTTGAGTTTTAGTTCAGACTTTGAGGCTTTGAGGTTCCTATATCACCGCCTGATTTGTTGAACTGTGTAAAATAAGTTGTAGAGGTATTTTTTCTGATTAAATGAACTTAAGATGCGTCACTGTGACCCAAATCTCTCTGGAAAAAAAACACTACAGGCCTTTCTCCACCAAAACATTAGACTAATCATCAAAATTACACAACAGTTTAGTGAAATTGTACTGACTCTTCTCCAGAATCAATGCTTTTGTGAAGAACCAACCCAGTAAAACCACGCCCCAGACTCTCAACCACTTTAAAGATCATTCCAAACAACGTAAAACTACCAATTTTGTTTTTGAGCTGTACAACAACCTATGCCGCAGTTATCCCCGTTTCAGAGAGAGCAGCTCGGGACACGTCGGTCTGAGAACATCTAAATGGATAAAAGACATCCCCGAGTCCTGACCACAGATGACCACAGGTAATTAGTCCCTAAATCCACCGCGGAGCCCTCTATAGCTCTTTAATGCGGATCAGCACAGCAAAAGGTTACACCACCAAAGCACCTCTTTAATTGTTGCTCTAAGATTTCACGAGGATTCAGTGCAACGGATTTACACTTTGACGACACGCACTGGCACCGAACAAAGATTTTTTTTTTTTTGCCAATGAGTGGCTTGTTTTTACTGGTAAAATGACGATAAAAGTATGTGAAAAGATACCGTTAACATACAATACACAGAAGCGGAAAAAAAACAAAGTCCCTTCACTTGACATTACCACTGGGAGTAATATTTGTTGGGAAAGGAGTTAAATGATGTGTGTGAATAATTCCATTCAGAAAGCAGCTGTCTCTATTTTACAATTTCTAACTAACCTTCAATATAAATTAGACCAATATTCAAAGACGAAGAAGACCGAGATTGTCGAGAAGGTATCAGCATTTGTATACATTTTTTGTGGTTTGAAAGTTATGCACAGCTATAGTATTTATGTAATGAGTGTAGTTTAAGCGCTATTGTTTTTACAAAAGAGATTTTTTTTTCTTTTTTTTTTCCAGCTTTTGTCCAATTTTACCCTCCCACTATCTGAGTACTGTAGCTTTGAGGTTCCTATATTGCCACACAAGTTGTTAAAACTGTGAAGTAAAATAATTTGCTACAGTATTCTTTTGAAATGAATAAAAATCTCCAGCTAGTTTCTGAGAAATGGTTTTTGAGTACTACTTTGAACGAGAAGTCAATTTTAAGTCCCCTTTCTAGTATTGAACCCTGTGAGGTAGTGCTGCTATTGGACTGTCATTTACAAAGAACGAACCATAAAGTATTTATTTAGGCTGTGAAAGGCTTTTCTGTAAACACACATATTAATTAGTAACTGACTTTAAAAGACTGACCATAGATAAGAACCAGGATACGCTCTTTGGTTCAGCACCACGGACAGCTCCAGTGGGCCTCCGTTCATATGCACTGTGGTCTATGGGCTATAACTTTACACGCAAAAATATATACTCAAAACTAAAATGTGTGTAGTTCTGCAGATGAAATTCGACACCAGTGAATAATTTCCTTGTTCACCTTGCATCCATGGCATTATGTGGATCTTACTGTCCATTGGTCTAATCTGCGGATCTTAAATCTACAGCACATGGGAGGGAGGTTATCTCAAGGAATCTGTCGAGCTTGTATGTACAAAACATTCAGTATGACATACATCCAACATACAAGATTCAAGTATGAAAACAATCTATAAACACAAAGAATAAAAAAATATATATATAAATTATCAAAACAATTTTAAGGAGTGCTGCAGTCCATGTCATATTTTGTATATGTTTTTGTGTATGATTGTTTTGTCTCTTTTGTATTGTCATTTACACAATTAGTTAGACAAGAAAGAAAATGAAGCCAGGGCCGAAGAAAGGGAAAAAATAAATGCTTGATCATACTACTGTTGATTATCATGAAAGAGAATATTTTGTCTATTTATTTGAACCTTTTTGCTTGTGTTTTGTCATTCACATAGAAAAAGTTTAAGCCATAGTCTTCTACATCAGCAAGGTCAAAGTGAAAAGGAACCATCTGAAGATCAAAATGGGTATAAAGAAGATATCAGTCTGGTTTAGGGCTCTTCATGCTTTTGTTCATAGATATTTTGTGTTTTGTCTTGTTCATTCTTTCTATTGTAAAAACAAAGCATATATCTCATACATCAACGGTTTAAACTTGACATGAATGAAATGAACAGTGATTAGAGGGATTAGAGCAATATTTACACTCAGCCGGGACCAGAAGTCTCAGAAACACATGGGTACAGCTCACTACAGCAGAGGGATCACATACATTATAACATTTGTTAAAAATACTCACTTTCATGGACCTAAATAACATGTGTTTTAAAGCTGGGGAACCTCACTTTTTCTTATTGCTCTGATAATACTTTTTGAAAGTGTCAAAAGAAAAAGTTTCGTAAGAAATTCAGACCTGTTGTTTTTATCTTATTATAAAACACGTTAGACTTTGCAAACTTGTGAGAAAGAGCCCTGTGAGTCACTTTTTGAGGCTTTGGGCTGAGATCTGAGCTGAGTGAGGGAGGTTTTCTCTTTTGCACTGGTCTAAAGATGTGACAGAGGCCAAAAAACACGTGAGAAATAATTTGAGATGGAATCAGAGAATTAGAGTGAAAGGAATTAGTTAGATAGATTTTATTACATTGTTAGTTTCGTTGTGGTTTGAAAGTTAGGTACCCCAACTTTAATAATTAACATCAATGCAATGAGACCTGTTGGCAGCTCTAGCAGTCTTATCATACTTCAGTAATCCAACACTATCCAGACCAGTGCATTCATGGCTACGACACACACAGTAATAATTCAGGAGATAAAAGTAATGCAGATTCTTACCTGGGGCTGTAGCTGTGTAATAGATGTGTTGGCTTCGTCCCTGGTCGTGCTTTTATACTCCGTGAGGTCCCCGATGATAATCCTATTAACCAATTAGTGTTCCACCTTAAAAAGAAACTGGTCCTAAATCAGGAGCCGAGGCAGTCCCCTGCTGGCTCCTGTAGTAGTGAAGTAATCCCTGTATACTGAGAAATCACACATGCTTCGTAAGTACGTCCACACAAGACACAAACAAATCGAGATTATTGAGAGAAATACATTTTACAGGACAAAAGGGTTTCTTGTGGATAACTTTATAAACTAATATTGGACTGAGACGGTCTGTTTAGAGAGAGGGCGGTCAGTTGTTGTAATGAATCCATCTTAAAGCCTCTTAAAGCAACCTAACTTTGAACATCTATATAATAAACAATCCATGTAGTTTGTCCCATCGGAGAAAGATTTTTTTTAGAAATAGTGTTCCTGGAAATGTTCAGTTGACTAAGGTTGGTACAAATATTCGCATATACGGCAGACGCATTTTCCCCGTGCGGCACCTTACTGCCCTTTATGAGTCCCCTGACTGCCCTTCATAAAGTCACCTTACTGCCCTTTATAACGTCACCTTACTGCCCTTTAAAACGTCACCTTACTGCCCTTTATAAAGTCTCCTTGCTGCCCTTTATAAGTCACCTCACTGCCCTTTATAAGTCGCCTTACTGCACTTTATAAGTCGCCTTACTGCACTTTATAAGTCACCTTACTGCCCTTTATAAGTCACCTTACTGCCCTTTATAAGTCACCTTTCTGCCCTTTATAAGTCACCTCACTGCACTTTATAAGTCGCCTTACTGCCCTTTATAAGTCACCTTACTGCCCTTTATAAGTCACCTTTCTGCCCTTTATAAGTCACCTTTCTGCCCTTTATAAGTCACCTTTCTGCCCTTTATAAGTCACCTTACTGCCCTTTATAAGTCACCTTTCTGCCCTTTATAAGTCACCTTACTGCCCATTATAGTCACTTTACTCATGTCACCTTATTGCACTGCTCACTGCATATGGTGTGCACCATGTTTTATGTTCTATTTCATATTTTATCATCTTTATAAGTGTTGCTGATTGTCATTAAGCCTTAAGCTATTCTCTTTTATTTACTTTACTTTCTTTACTCTCTCTGACTGATGCACTGAGCCAAAGCATTGTCCTACTCTGTGTCTTCCTGTTTCTTACATGGCAACATTAATGATTCTGATTCTGGAAACGACCATAACAGGAGCTAAACCAGGATGAAACCAGGGCCGACGATGGGGACGGAGCCTGTGACCACATGTCTTTCACCCTGAGTTCACACCCCGTTTTTCTCCACTGCTTTTCAAAATGCAGCTGAAGCACAGTGAACGTGTGTCACTGCCTCCACCAACGCACGTCCATGTGTCTGCGATGTGACCGCACCGAGAGGGTTCAACTACACCTCCAGGACGGGGCCATTCTGACTCGAGTTTGCATGTTCCCCTGTGTCTGCTTAGGTTTCCTCCAGGTGCTCCGGTTTCCCCAACCACTAAAAACATAGAGTGGTCCTCTCTTTTTCACTTTCTGTCTGAAAAAGCTGATCTAAAGATGTGAAAGAGGCTATAAAACCTGCATGTGAAAACTACTCTAACTGTTTAAAATCCAGAGACTACTGTATAGTTCGATGGATAATTAACTTATAATTAAGTTACATTTTGGGGTCGGAAAGTCAGAGAATCCAGCTTTAATAGTGAACTCACAAATGATCAAAATACTCATTGACTTCTTGCATTATTCAAATCAATACATTAACAGTATATGCTTTTACTATAGATCCACAAATAGATCTTGCCTTAGTAAACTTTTAGTATTGAATATATAGGTCTTGACAAAAGTTTGAGATTCTTCCATTCTTCCTCTTCCTGTAAATTCAACCTCTCTGATCGTGAATCTGAATCTGGAGCTCTTCCTGATCACATAATGGAATCAAAACAGTGCCCGGCGTGTCTGTGATGTGTGTATTTTTAGTAGGTAAGTAGTAGGATTGTCCAACTGCATTATTCAAGTGCGTTCTTTATTTGGTGCTGAGGGAGTTCCATATTATTCTTAGTGAAGCCACTTCTTGGAATTAGAGTCCGTCTGATCCCTGCAGATTAAGAGCTGGTCCACGCACCACAGGAGAGCTATTCTAGACTCTTTAAACCTGAAACGTGAGAGGTTGTAATAGGGTTTGCCTCAAAATTCCCCTCTGACCTTTTTAAATCCGCATTCACTCAGAATCCAACCGCGATGATGGTGAGATTAAGGTAAGTCGGCGTAAGGAGAGGTGTGGGTGTGGTGCAGGAGAGAGGGGAGAGGAGCTGCAGACGGATTTTACTCAATACTAAAATAAATGATGTTAATTCTTATGTTTGGATGCTTTTTGTGATTTTCTTGTTTATGATTAAGTGCCTTTTGTGTGATTTTGCTTCAAGTATTTTTATTGAAATATTATAATATATATTTATTATCATTATTATTATTATTATTTTTTTTTTTACAGAATAACACACATAAAGACAAAACAAAAAGGACAATAATCTTAAAATAAAATTATAGTGAGTCGTGTATGGAGTGATTTTAATGTTTATGATTAAGTGCCTTTTGTGGTTTTGTTTCAAGTATTTTTAATGAAAGTATTTTTTGTGAACTGTGTTATTTTGTTTATAAAAAGTGCTCTACAAAAGAGGATTGATCTACAAAAAATAGGGATTAAAACCTTTTTCAAGATGGTATCAAACAAGACAAACTGTGAGATTCTCTGTCTTAGTTATATTCATTGTGTTGAAAATTAAAAAGTTGTGAAAAACAACATATTGTTATAATGTTTCAGGGACTGCAGGTGTAAATTAGCATTGCTGCTACATCCCGGTAAAAGTAAATATCAAACCATACCAAATAATGCAGCTAATTGTGAAACATTAAGGTTAAGGCACAGTTTATCCTCTGCATTTGATTCTGAAGTGGTAGCAGGCAGAGGAAACCTAGACACAGGGAGAACATGCAAACTTGGAAAGACCCTGTTCTGACCTGGATTTGAACCCAGGACCTTGTAGTTAGCAAAAGGAGATATCACTGTGGAAATGACATTGGTATTGATTATCAAGACTGTTGTGTTCAAAGATTAGACAATATTCTGATAAAAACACACCCAAAGAAAAGAGTTAACTGAAGCTCAGCATAAATATAAAGTCTAACTCAGAGATGTTTCATGGATCATTCTGATGTGAGTGACACATTGAAATGAGTGTGATCGACCTGCGCTGACCGGAGCTGGCCGCTCTAGGCCACAGGTCAGAGTCAGGTCATCATCTGGAACTGAAGTCAGTGAAAATAAATATATGCTTGTATCATAAATATTGGAAAAATATTGAATATTGAAGTAATAAGTCGTCATTACTTCCAGCCCCAGGACAAAAATGTCTCTGAATGTTTGTAATGAAATGAATTGTGCTCAACGGTTCATTCAAAGGTTAATAAATATCTGAAAAGTTTTTTGACTCCACAAAAAGGAACATTGAGGTTAAACATGTAGTGCTGTCACTGTTTGTCTTCACACTTTCCTTCTTTCATGAAGGATTTACTCTGTATCTGTTACTGCACACGATGTGCCCTCCAGAACAGATGAACATACTTCTACACACAGCAAAGACCAGCACAGACCTGACACCTGGCTCTCTGGCGCCATCGCGCGTTCAGACAAAGTTAAGCAAAACAGAATAATTATTTTTTGCATTCTCCTTTTTATAAGATCCTCTTGTTAAATCTGTCGCATGAGTTTCGTATGGTATAAACATGATCCAGTGAACTGCTTTGAGGTTATTATTAGTTTGTGAATATCTGAACATAAATAAACTAAGTTAGTTGAGAGAGCGGTGCAGCGGGGTTTGACGTCAGGGGGTCCGCGCTCCTCAGCACATGACTCCGTACTTTGTACTGCGCTGACAGCGCGGCTCGTCCTAGAGCAGCTCAGCTCAGCTCAGCTCGGCTCGGCCCGGGTCCCTGCACTGGGACAGAATCTGGACTGGGACTCTGCACCGGGACTCTGCACCGGGACACTGCGGCGCAGGCGGGAACACGCTGCACTTTGCTGCTGCTGCGGCGGAGCTCACGTCCCGTTGCGGACTGTGTGACTCCTGCTCCTGAGACACATCCGCCTCCAGCCGCTGTCTGCCCGGAGCCATGGCCGAGTCCAACCCGTGGGGCTTCCCACGCCTGCGCCGCGCCGCGGTGAGTGTCCCGGACATAAGGCGAGGATGGAGAGAGGAGAGAGGAGAGGAGAGGAGAGGAGAGGAGAGGAGTGGGGAGAGGCTGCAGCAGGCAGTAGTGAAGTCCTGCATATAGTGCTGCGCCAGAGCAGGGTGTGATGTGGTGCATGCTGGAGTGAGGACAGGCCAATGACAAACGTGTTTCTATGTTTGTGTGGATAAAGTGCAGGTGCGTCTCTCACTGCAGTCCACCACACTACACTGCTGCTGTTACTGCTGTTACTGTTGCTGCTGCTGCTGCTGCTGCAGAGCGGGTTAACCATGAAGCTGAGAACAACACAGCTCTAAGTTTCCTGTGTTGTTAGTGCAGAAAGTCCAGACTCAAGGCTTATATAAGAGAAATAGGATACAGCAAAGACAAGGTTAAAGAGGGAGACATCAATTATTCACGGTCCACCAAACGTTTACGTTTTGCCATCAGTGCATTTTGGGTGGATACTTGTGTCATATATGTGTCCTGGCTCCTGACTGACTCTGACCTTGATTTTTTTGGCTGAAAGTTAGTGTGTCACTGTCTCAGGGTGATCTCAGCCACATTTGTCAGATGATACCCCTCCTCCTCATCATCCAATCACAACAGGAGTCATTGTGGCTATGGCAACAGTGTCCAAAAAGCTGCTTCAGTCTGACATCACACCACGTCACACAAGTAAATAAAAAGTTCAACCACCTCCTCCCCTCGTTTATAACATTATGTTAAAGAGAGCTACTGTTGAGCCATGTCGCTGTTGCTTTAAAACAATCATATGAGAGGAAGGGGCTTGTTTCCATGGAGAACATAAGGATGTTCATATTATTGGGTTAATTGATAAACAATCAGGTCAAAATCCAGTATAACAAAACTAAAACATGAATTTGACAATCTTAGAGGAAAAATAAAGTAATTTCTTTAGACGCTTGAATGATAATTGCATTGATATTGATTTGATATTTTGACTGATATATTCTTTACAGCATGCACTAAGTCTTATCATGTTGGTCATCAAGAAACTTTCTATATTGACTAATTGTTAAACAAACAAGAACCGGAACAATACATATTTTGGATTTAATATTTATCAGCTTTACAATAACAATAACAAGATCATTGTAACTATTGTCTTAACACTACCATAACATTTGAGCATTTGAGTAATTAGGAAGAAACGTTTTTGGCTTTCCTTTTAACAATAAATATAATCTCTCTTAAATGACAAGTATTGCACATTCCTATCTTTATTTGAGAACTGTTATTTAAATGTCTGAAAAAATATAGCGTATGTGTAAATACTCAATATCAATAGAAAAAGATATGAGATAGCTGTTTCTTATTGTACACTTGTTGCCATGGCAAACTGTAATCCAGGACTTTGCTTTAGGGAAATACATTCATCCTAACTCAACAATAATCAATTACGTAGTTTAATCAAATTGCTGTGTTGTAATATTTCAGTAATCATGTAAATGCCTATAAACTTCTGCGTTGTCTCAGTGCTGCAGTAATTATTTAATACCTTCATATTCACGCTCCTCGTTACGACACTTTCACTGAGTGGGCATTTCATTAAGACTGAATCAATCTCACTTTACCCAGACCTGGGATCCAGACTCTGTACATTCAGACCCAGGGATATCTTGCACAGCACTTTCAACCTCCAATGTTTTTTTTCTAACCTTTATTTTGCTTATTGATCTTTGTGCTCATTAAAAAGTTCCAACATAAGCTTGAGGTTCACGTGTTTTTAGAGAAAGTCTGGTGTTTGTGGGTGGATGCAGTGTCCCCAGTCGATAATGAACAGGGAGGAAGAGAATGAGGGAGAGGAGAGTGAGGAAGAGTAGAGTGAGGGAGAGTAGAGTGAGGAAGAGTAGAGTCAGCTCTGTGGGGTTTTTGAAGGTGTTGGAGAAGATAAAATCGTTTGATGAGGACGGTTCCAGACAGAGAGTGACGTGAGACAGTGGACACACATTGAGCTGTGTGTGAAAGACACTGGACCACTGTCAGTCTGCCTTCAAACTATAGGAGAGACAAGAGAAACAAATGCCCACAATTGTAAACCGCTTTGTGACTCTGGTCTGTGAAAGGCAGTATGTATATAAAGATTACGTACTTACTTACTTAGAGCACATTCTAATGGATGTTTTCTACATACGGCCTTTTAAGCACTTCCTGTTTCAGCTCGTATGCACTTGCATTTATAATCACACACATGTGTCTGTGTGTAGCATATATCTGCCAGATCATATTGGTCTTACTATACTACATAAATCCACTCAGCCTTCTATATTTATCAGAATGGTGAAACAGTTCAGTTCAGTTCAGTTCAGTTCAGTTCAGTTGTTCAGTTGTTGTCTTTACTTCAAATTATGAATTAATTGTACAATACATTAAAAGAAAAGCATTATGCAAATATCTACAATTTGAAAAGTTATCCCAGGTTTTCTCTCTCACATCATCTTCTACTCTTCACAGACGTCGTTTCCGGGGAACCTGCACTTGGTTCTGGTGCTGCGTCCCTCCACCCTGTTTGGATCGGCCCAGACTCCCTCCTCCAGCACCGACCTGGGATTTCGCTTCAGCCAAGACGACTTCCTGCTCAAGATGCCGGTGAGAAGTATTTTACGTTATTATTCATATATACAGCAGTCAGTCACTTATTTGAATGTATTTTTAGTCCACAATGATTTTTCATCATCCATAGTTCACTTTGAGGCATCTGCATGTGAAATCCATATTCTGTCAGCTAAGCAGGGCAGGGACTGGTTATTACTGTGATGGGAGACCTCTTCTGACTCCTCCTCCTCTTCTCCAGGTGGTGATGCTGCGGTCTGTGGGCGACTTGTTGCGTTACATCGATGAAAACCACTTGACGTCAGAGTTCACCGGGAAAGTGCAGTACTGTCAGAGCGACTGGATCGTCCTCAGATCTGTGAGTGCTCGCTGGTTCACTTCATGTTATGGATCCTCAGCAGTCAAGACTAGAAACCTGAGAATGAGAATGGAATCACCCATAGTGCTTGTCTTATCCTGGAAGAAGCTGATAAGAACTAACTTAGATTGGCTCCATGGGGGAGAAATCTGGAGCCAAATGTGCGGATAGCAGCAGCATAGCAACCAAAAAGCCTACTATAGCAACGCTGGTCTGTCCCTGCTCGCGCTACATGCTAGCTCAGACCAAACTAAATTGTCCAAACTAGACCCAATTGCAGCCCACTATGTCGCGTTATATGGTCCTCTACCTTGCTAACCCAAAGTACCATTGTGAAAATAAACACAAGTAAGTAGTGTCATCCAGCCAACTTCTGCGTCGCCAAAATAGGCATGGTACACCTTGCTGTAAAGCTCAGAACCTCTTCAATCATTTCTGTATGTACTGGCGTTTGTTTTTCATTGTGTCACAAAATTCCATCTAGCGCTAATGTTGCTGGTGAGATGGTCATTTGTCATTCAGCCAACTTCAGCTCTCACAAATGCATATCAATAGGGTCATACCTCATGTTACAAATAAAAAAAAAGGTTAATTCCAGTCCAAATAGTTTCATAAGTCTGTGTCATTAGCCCCTGGACTCGAGTCTCGAGTTGCCTTGTGTATGAATTGTGCTATACATATAAACTTGCCTTGCCTGGTGAACTAAAGTGGAACTCTCACGGAAAAGTTTGGACGCCCCTGTACTAGCTAAACCCAAACTCTTGAACAAAATTCTGCACCTAGCGGGTTTGCATTGTCCATCTATAAACAGTTTTTCAATTTAGAAAGATTCAAGTCTCCTGTTTATTGTTGTAGCTGTATACACATCCTGACATACTGTTGTTGTGCGTTGTGCGTCTGTATCGTGTTGTCAGGCCATAGAGACGTTTGCGGTGACGGTGAAGGAGATCGCTCAGCTTCTGCAGAGATTTGGGGCGGAGCTGTCGGAGACTGAACTCCCAGATGAACCCGGAGCCATCGACTTCCTGCTCAACTCACACACTCACCGATACAGGCAGATGAAGGTGCCGCTCTGCATTCTGGGGGGTTTTAAAGGGAACAGAACGTGGGATATAGATTACTTTGAATTGCACCATGTTGTTTTTTCTCCTTGTCTTTTACCCAATCCAAGTTGTTTAAATGCTCTTACACCATTATCCCCTTTGATCCTCTGACCACTGCGTCATACCCACTGTTTTTACCATATCCACTGGTTTTCCTTTCTGAATTTGCGATCTGTGGACGATTCAGCAGCATTGCGCAGC
>JAPMNZ010920170.1:0-13023 GCA_029875035.1 Pomatoschistus microps
CTAATAATCACAAAAACATATAACTGTGCAATGAAATCCATCCAACTAGTTCCTTGCTCTCAAAACAGTGAGCACTCAGCATGTATAAGACAAAATGTTTCCTAATGAGATAAAGATGGCGTGATCTTTTCACAGATTGTTTCTGTTGAAACAAACAAAATGTATTTAAATGTATGAATAAAAGTTTAAAAAGTGAAAGTTAGGAATTCCAGCTTTAAAGAGAGAAGGGGTTTACACTAGTTTGGTGGATCAAGTAATATTAACCTCTTACACAGTATCGTTATACTGTCACCTTGAGGGCTTTTTGAACCCATTGGCTGGCAGCATCAGTGGTGTGAGTTTACCTGCAGACTGTGCCTCAGATCAGGGCAAAGGGGGAATTTTTCTGCAGGGATTTAAATGGTCACAGGCTATGCAAGACACGCTTCCCTCCATTCTACCCGGGCTCCTTGCTCTCCGCTGCGGTTGCTCTGCCAGGTAGACGAACAATGTGGTCTTTCTTACCTGTAGCTGGGTGTACATTCCATCTGTACTAAACTCAGTCTCAATCTGACTTCCAATCCGCTTCTGCATCACTGGCTATATCTGCAGGTGCAATTTCACTATAGTGGTACATTTGAGAATATAAAGCAGGCTTTTTGCTATTGCTATTAAAATATATACTATTGCATTATATATGTGTAAATTTCTCCTGTGTGAGATCAGTAAAGTCCATCTTATCTTATCTTATGTGTGCATACATACACACACATCTTATTTTCTTATTTCTCACATCCATTGTTTGAGGTCTTGCCTGTGAACATCATGTAAAGATTGCTTTAGACGTGTAATG
The DNA here is from genome assembly GCA_029875035.1 of Pomatoschistus microps. Classification (NCBI taxonomy): domain Eukaryota; kingdom Metazoa; phylum Chordata; class Actinopteri; order Gobiiformes; family Gobiidae; genus Pomatoschistus; species Pomatoschistus microps. The sequence continues at coordinate 833 of JAPMNZ010920170.1, forward strand.
TTAGACTGTTGGTTTGTGGTTTGTCAAGTGGGCAAAAGGGGAAATTTGGAGGTTGGGGTTGCCAGTATACTATTAAGGATACAAGAGTGCAAGAAAAAAGAAAAACTTGTGGTTCGGCTGTCTTACAGGAAGGTTGTCTGCACTGGGCCATCCCATTTTATGCCGGTGCCTCAAGTGAAGTGCAGCTACATACAGACAGGAGACAAGAGTGAGACGAGGGCATGGAAGCTTAACCTGAGCGAGAGGAATTAGTTTTATATTTTATGAGATTTTTGTGACAGGATAATTATGTTTAAGAAATCACACTTTTTGGAATAGATCATGTGAATCTGCCAAGGTAAGTGGACCTATGCTTTTTAAATGTAGACTATACTACCTAACTTGAGTTGTCTAATATTTCTCTCAAAACCGAAAATTATAAGAACAGAGAGAACAGAGAGCTGCATTAAATGAAATAATAATTTGCACCAATAAAAGAACAGAATAATTAGTTCATGAAATTGCTGTAATCTTTGATTTAGGCTGCCAAATTTTAAACTCAAAGCTTTGACATTCTTGCAAGGTCACAAGTGTCTGTCTGAAGTCCAATACATTAATCCAATGCATAACTTAATATTCACTTTATTCTAAATTATTTATTTCAACATCAAAATAATTACAATAGTAGACTACATTGTGCAATAGTAAGTTGATTGTACCCAAGTTTAAAAAGCTATTGGTCAATTGGCTCCAATGACCCCAGGTCTAAATAGACAAAACCCTCTGTCTTCCCGTAGATTGTCTTATCAATGGAAGGCATAGCTGCTGTTGGGAGCTGATGGGAGGAGTCAGCTCAATTGAACCGAAGACCTCATGTCTCCAAACTGGTGTTTGAGAAGACAAGTGTGGTTCTAGTTCTTACCTGGCAAAGACAATAGAGGTATGTAATGTATAGAGACTATATATATTTTTAAAAAAATATCAAGAGGAGAAAAAAAACCTTTTGTGTTTATTTCCTTTTCAGATGTGTTCTTCAGCCAGTCGTGTCCTCCCTCTGAGGAAAAGTTGTGAGGTGTGTGCTTTCTTACATCACATTCCCGTGCATCAACTGTCAGATAATACATGTATTTCTATTCAATGAAAATAAAAAAGGTGTCATCAGAACGTCCTGGGCGCCCCTACGGAGTGGGACCAAGGCCTGATGGAGCTTCACAGGAGAGTGAGATGGACGCAGCTTGGCAGGAGTTGATGGCCATTACAGAACTACAGGTAGACCTAAGACACACACAACAGTCATATATCTATATCCATAATCCTTTCCTCCTAGAACAGCTGACTACAGGAAGAAGTTCCCATCACTCATTCATCCATATTCAACCCTCTGGACATGACATATAATTGAAATATTGCTTCATATTTGTTGTGATAGAAGAGAAAACTACAAGGAATCTTGTAAAGAACCTATATTGAATAGACTGAGAGAAAGGTAGTGCATGGCCCCCTGCACGACACAATAGGCATCTGTTTCCCAGAGAAACATGATCACACTTATGAGGGCCCTTCATATGTTGCAGGGTGGCAGGGAGAATTGCCAGGCAAATGGTGCCTTTTGGTACAAATTATGTCTGTTTTTGTTTTTATTTTAAATGCAATACAAATTTAAAAAGCAAGATTTGATACTCATGAAAGTTCTTGATCTTGTGAGGATCCAAGATTAACTTATAACGAAAATTTTTTACCTATAGCGGGGTTTTTTTCACCCGCTCTTTCCTTCTACACTGCAGCATACTGTATTGAGGAAGGCATAAATATCCTCGGGTCAAAACAAAAAAAACCCCGAAACTATGGTCTAAATGACTCAGGGTTGATCAAGCTGAGAAAAATCATCAACATTCAGCTCGAAAGAAATTTATTTAGTGTGTTTTGTAATCACTGACCAGAGAATAGCACAAGGTTTTATGTGGCCATACTTACATGCAAAGGCCAGATCCTGACACACAAGCTGTGAAGGGCAGGGCCTGGTTAGTCCTGTGATGGGAGATGTCCAGGAACACAGTGGGACAGCTGTGGCTTTATGTGCCAAACTGTTGTGTCTGTAGGCAAGACACTTCACCCACATTGCCTAGAATGAGACAGGTGTGTGCGTGATCGGTTGGTAGTGAACGGAGGGGTCAATAGCCCGTACTGATTGCCTCACTTCTGTCAGTATACCCTGGGGCAGCTGTGGCTGTAATCATAGTTTATCACCCCCGTGCATGGCATGAAAGAATGACGATATGTGAAGCATCTGAAATGTGCTATATAAAACGTGTGTGCATCCATGACTCACAGTAAGGAGATCATGGGTTCAATTTGTTAAATATTGACAATTGCTTAGTAAACTCAATTGAAAAAAATTATATGCACATTCTGAAGGTTTGATTAGAACATTTCAAAAACGATTGCACATAGGCCAAAAGTCGTGCAACTGTTTAATATATACTTTGTTTTAGGAGTTTGACGCCTCTGGTGAAGCAGCATTTGACCAACCACAGTACCAGACAACAGCACCAATAGGGCATTATGGGATGCCTGCAGAGACTGTGTCCTGTGATGTCAATAATTTCAGGTGCTACACCGAAGAGGGGCCTGTGCATCAGCATATCGCCCAGCCCCAGTATGGACACTCAGCGTTACATGTCAATCAAAAAGTACCGTCACCACACTGTGCCCAGCCTCTCTTTGTTGTGAGAGACCCAGCTGCTACAGAGGAGGGTTGTGGCCAGACAGAACGGACACAGAGCCTGTACAGACACATGCTGTGGACACATGGACAACCTTCACACTGCTGTTTGACCACTGACCTGGAGTCAGACTCAGGCCTGTCCTTAGGGTCCAGTCCTCTGGCCTCTCCAGATGTGAGCTGTGGAGCAGCTGGATATCAAACTGCAGATGTTAAGGAATGCCATTATGAATGTCTATCTGAACGGCCAAGAGGTGGGTCAATATACTCACTGGGTTACCAGGACAATTTATATACAAACACTGAATATTTATCTATTCAGACCACTTTATCCTACCCACCCTCAAGAGGAGCAGTTCCTCGGTCTGCAAAACCACAAGAGACTGATTTTTACAGAGATTATGGAGCAGCCACTAGAGATGATCTACCGCAGGACATGTACAAGCAGCGAAGTGGCTCAACACATGCACCTATGAGCAGGGACGAGCGACGGGCATTTGCATTGAAAATCCCCTTCCCCATAGAGAAAATAATTAATCTACCCGTAGATGACTTCAATGAGCTCCTGTCCCAATATTCTCTCACAGACACTCAGCTAGCACTAGTGAGGGATATTCGGAGAAGAGGAAAAAATAAGGTGGCTGCCCAAAACTGCAGAAAAAGAAAGCTAGAAAGTATTATACACTTGGAACAAGAACTAAACCAACTACAGGCGCAGCGGCAGCATCTAACTCAAGAAAGACAAGAATTCCAACGACGCCTTTCCCTGGTCAAATGTAGTCTCACAGACCTCTACTCTGAGGTTTTCACATATTTGAGAGATGAAGAGGGACAACCATATTCTGTTGATGAGTATTCCCTGCAGCAGACACCTGAAGGCAACATTTATTTAGTGCCTCTCCTTGGGACATGCAAGTGACTTCTTGCAATTAGTAAGAATTCAAACCACAGATTTAGAAAAAGAAAATGAAAACCATTGTCTTTAGACTTTTAATGTTTGTATAAAAAGCAATAAAAAAAGTATAAAAAGCAATAAAACACTACATTGTAGTGACTCAAGTGATTCTTCTGCCGGAGCAACAATGTCCTTTTTCCCTGTAAAAGTTAAAGCATAGTTGGATCACAGAAAATTCTTTATACAAAGAGCCAGTATTCTGGAACTTACCCATTAGCTCATATAAATGTGGTAAATTACCCATCGCCTGTCACCATATTCTCAGATCGCAGAGGTTGCCTAAACAGCAGAAAATAGTATTATAAGAAATCCAAGGCAGCATGCAAACATTTTTACTAGAAGTCCAATGACCATGATCCAAGTTAACTGTAAAGTTACTTTAACAAGCTAAAGAATTGTTACACTATCATAGTTGAGAAGTCTGGTCTTACCTACAGACAGCATTAAGCCCTTTTTCAGCTGCTGCTTGCTAGCCTCAGGTTCTCACTCTCCCCTGCTTCAATGATCCTGGTGGTGGGCTCTACTTCTCTCCCTCAGCTGGTTTCCATGGCTACTCAAGACTGCATTAAGCTAGCCTTCTCCAGATGATCACTCCAAAACTGAGGGGCTGGTCTGCTGCAAGTGATGTGCTGGCCCTCTATGAAGAGTTCCTTTGTTCCTCAACAATGACGCAGCCTTCACATGTAGATTATACCTCAACATGGTGGGAATAAACATTCCCATGTAATATACACCCTCCCTTCCCAATGAAGCTAACAACACTTTATAAAAAAAACTGAAAAGTTTTATTTCAACTTGATCGGGTGCAGATACAAATAAAACCAGACTTAAATGAAAAATAATCTACATAAAACCTCACAGGAATGCTTTCTTTCCAGAAACACAAATGTTTAAATGAAGACCCCTTCATGATTTATCTACTGTACATCTTCTTGCAGCAGCTGTAACCTGCCACAACTGTTTGGCTGAGCAGATTTGAGGTAAACCTGCAGCTGCCCTGTCACTCGCTTCCTCTCCTTGCTCTCCTCTCCTAAGTACTGAGTCCTGTTGAACAATATGGAACAACATTGTTAACTGAGCACTGACTGTATAGCCTGACATCCAGAGAATTGTTGCACTTGACGAATCCCTAGACATCAAACATTAGTCATGTTGTTGACAGGTTTCTTACCAATTTCAAAACCGTCCAGGGCGTCCATAAGCTCCACCGCCATTGTTACCACTGCCATATCCTCCTAAGAGAATAACAAAAATACTCCATGAACTTTAAGATTTAGTTTAGTTTACTTAAAGCACACAATGAACAAAATCAGTTAAAAGCACTGATAGTTTAAGTTCACTGCTACTTCCTACCCCCTCAATGTCTTCATATTTTAATTTAACTCACTTTCTAAAAAGACATTTAAACTATGGGGGGGAACTAAGACCAATGATGCATACCAAAACTCCTCCCACCTCCACCACCAAAGTTGTTCTTCATTGGGCCAAAGTTTGAGGGCTGGGAATCATAGTGACCCATGTTGTTGTAGTTGTTGCCGCCACCACCACTGTTTCCGCCACCACCAGCAGCACCACCGTTGCCTCCTCCACAGTTTCCTGTAAGGCATGCAACAAGTTAGAGTCATGCAGCTTTAAGAGAAGTTGTCAAGTCAGATTACTTACCATAACCATTGTTGTCATAACCATTCCCATAGCCGCCACCACCGCCGCCGCCGCCTCCTCCTCCTCCTCCTCCACCTCCTTGATTGTAACCCTGGTTATAACCACGGTTTCCCCCATTATTGTATCCACCAGGTCCACCCCCATAACCTAAAAACACACATTTGTTAGCAAACTGTCAATAACAAACCAGTACAGCAGTAAAAAGGCTTACTATCATTGCAATTGTATGGACCATCGTTGTATCTTCCATCCCTTCCACCTGAAAATAAGATTGACATAAGCACATCGTGTTGCAGACAAATTAAAAAATAAAATACAAAACTTACCCTGGCTGAACCCACGGTCATATTCATACGGCCTTCCTCCACCACCGCTGCTGTTACGACCACCAGTCCTCATTCCCATGCCAACATTGTGCATTTCCTGCTTTGTTAACGCCTTTCTGACTTCACAGTTGTGAGAGTTAATTGTGTGGTACTTTTGAACTGTAAAAACATTAGATTAGTAAAATGATCCTACATTGAACCAAAAAAAAAACTTCACTTACTGACAATCCGGTCCACAGCATCATGGTCATCAAAAGTAACAAAAGCAAATCCCCTTTTCTTTCCAGTAGAACGGTCAGTCATAATATCAATGACTTCAATTTTGCCAAACTGGGAAAAGTAGTCTCTCAAATGCTCCTCCTCCGTATCCTCCTTGATCCCCCCAACAAAGATTTTTTTCACTGTAATGTGGGCACCTGGCCGGTTAGAGTCCTGTAAGGAAGAGTAATAATAATAATCTGAATTCTGTGGACTAATGTGGTCAAGACTATTCAAAATACAAGAGTGTGCACCGTCAGTTTTGTATTAACCAGTAAATCGCCTGAACATACCTCTCTAGAAACTGCACGTTTTGGTTCAACTATCCTGCCATCCACCTTGTGGGGGCGAGCAATCATGGCATCATCGACCTCCTGCACGGATGAGTAGGTCACAAAGCCAAAGCCTCTGGATCTTTTGGAATTTGAATCCCGCATGACCTAAAAAAAATACAAAAAACACGTGAACATGAGCCGTGTTGCACAATTTGAAAAGATAAATGTGCATTACCTACCACACAATCCGTTAGCGTTCCCCATTGCTCAAAATGAGCCCTCAAGCTTTCGTCTGTGGTCTCGAAACTCAGCCCCCCGATGAACAGCTTGCGGAGCTGCTCCGGCTCACGTGGGACCTATACACGAACAAAAGGGATCGGGTTCATTTTCACAGCGTCAATACGGCGATACCCTTGCTAATCAAATTATCTGTAAGGGCAAGGATTTCATTCAAATAGAATGCTCCAAATGAATGGAAACTGCGTCACAGACTGCAGACAGACGTGGTCGCCATTACAGTTTGCACGAATTTGTCTAGGAGCGAACATTTTACATTAGAAGGCAGAAGGTCATTGAATACTATAAAAGGGATGGAATATAGCTACAACGTTGAATTGCAACACTGGCACAGTGGACAGCTATTTGGTTCATTTACACAATTCAGAAACAAAGACAATGAGGCCAAGCTTTCACAAAATGGCGGCTCGGTCTACCTCACTTGCTGCACCCAATCTTTAAAATGGGCATCTACGCACATACATATCACATGTAATTTAACTCCTGCCTGCTCGTACCATGCATTACAAAATAAAAAAACAAATAGTTGCAATAAGGGGAACAAATCACTCACGTCGTTGGAGGACATGCTCGGATGGGTGACTCCTTAGACTTAAGGGGAAAGGCGATGTGCGAGAATCGAGCGCAGACCGGCTCGCTACATTAGATTAAATACTGAGGGCACAGCCCTCCCCTTTCACCATTGGTCAGCGCTCCCTCTGCAATGAGGCGTAGTTAATTCTCGAGTTTCCATTGGCTGAAATAGCAGTCCATCTCCTTTGACGACCAATCTGCACAAGTAGGCGTGAACTGCAGCCATGATACTGAGACAAAAAGGAGTGTCGTGTTGATGCGATTTTTTGCGGAATTAATTATTAAAACTATGGCTACTTTACAAAAAGTAATATGGTGAATACGTGCCATGTTTGAAATACTGTAATGACGTACACTTTTGTTTCGGAATTGAAGTACACATAATTGATTTCATGAGGGACACATAGACTGTAGTGGGACCATGTTACAGATCGTTTTATTACAAACATTTGATGATAGCCAATAAGAAGTCAAAGTATGGTAAAAAACAAACCAGGATACACGTTACACGTATTGCCGAGAGCAGAGGGTTTGGGTCAGCTGACCAAGGGGCGTGTTCATTGATAGTGCGTCTATAGCGCGCGCTTTTTACGCACAGACTCTTTGTGGTTTAGCTAGATGCTAACTTAGCTCAAGCTTTGGCCCGGAGAAAACTGGTCTTCAAGCTGCACGTTTAACAACCCACAGGCTCCTGTGAAACACACGTTCTTTGGTATGCTTTTTAATTCATATTACATTGCCCTTTCTCACTTTGCAGATGTACATTTTTATTTCTGTAAATAATACGTCTGTTTCACCCAAATCAAAGGAGAACAGTGTTAGCTTCTTCGCTATCTTCTTTCATTTTCAAGCTTCTTTCTTTCGCTGGTCGGCGATGTTAAACACAAACCCCTATTGCAGAGCTTCATAGTGATTTATAGTTATCGAGCTTTACTATATTCCAACACTCACACAACTTTCTATGTTGTTAGCATTAATGCTACTGCACCGGTGTACAATACCAATAATTACTTTTTTTAGGCCATTTTACGATGGTGTTGAATTGACTGTTGTCAATTATTTCCGTTCATTGTAGTGACCTAGCTTTCTACTGAGACATGGGCAAAAAGACTCGTGAAGAAGAGTCTTCCTCTGATGAAGAGGAGTATGTGGTGGAGAAGGTCCTGGACAGAAGGGTGGGAAAAGGAGGACGGGTCGATTTCTTCCTCAAGTGGAAGGGATACTCGGAGTAAGTTTTACAAGTGACTATCATGTTTTGCATTACATCAATAAGAGTGATTGCATCACCATTATTATTTATTTATAACTTATTAACACAGAGATTTTAGGCACTGTCATTAATGATACACTTTTCTGCATCTATATACTTCTTGATACAGACTTGCCCACTAACTGTACTCTTAAGAACAGTCTCTCAGGGGCAGCAAGTTTCATTACTCTTTTGTACTGTTTTGTGAAACTAGCCTGCACTCTTAATGATTTGTGCTGGACTGAGAATGACCTGTAAGGATTTAAGCTCGGCCTATGTAAGAAATGAAATGGTTAAAAGTTCAAGAACTTAAACAAATTTGTGATTTTGGCCTGAGCTCAGGTTGGGCAATATGGTAGCATTTTTCACTGGCAGGGGGGTAAATTTGATAGAGGTTTTGAAAACAAATATTTTATATAGTGTAATGTATACAATACAGTGTAATACATTGTTCTCAACAAAACATTTGATTTATCATATACGCCTAACTATACTTTAATCAAGTGTAAACTCTGCGGCCAATGTATGCATTTTTATTGGGGTGTATCTCCTGGTGCGCTTACTGACTGCTTACTTGATTTGCTAGATTTTTCATGGGTTGAAAATGCGATGTGGTTATAAGTACTTTTGATTTAAAATCAAAACATATTTCAAGATGGTGAAGTTACACTCGGTTATTATCTTTGCATTTATCATTCTTGTGTTGTTACACATGGGTTCATTATTTCCGGGTTCTATCATGATGGTAGATAAACCTGTTGGAACTGTGTATTCTGCCGCTTTCCACAAGTCGCAGGCAAAGTGGTTCGTGTCAAAGTAATTCTGATCCAAACGTCTGCTATTCATAAATCATTAAACTCTTGAATGCCTCAGATATATCTTTTTTTAAACGTTTGATTCTGATCCATACACTGAAGAGCACATATCAAGTAGCGCTTATATGTTTTGTGGTTGAATAATTATTTCATTGTTTTACTCTTGATCCTTAGGAAACACAACACCTGGGAGCCAGAGAAAAACCTTGACTGCCCTGAACTAATTTCAGAGTTCATGAAGACTTATAAGAAGGGAAGCAGTGGAGCATCTACGCCAAGTACTGGGCCCAGCAAAAGCAGCTCAGTGGGACGCTCCAAAGAGTCCAGTAGCTCCAAGAGGAAGGGTTCAGATGATGATGAGGAGGGCAGTAGCAAATCCAAAAAGAAGAAAGAGGTGCGAACTGTTGATTTTTATAATGATTTTGTCTGCACTCTAGAAATGTAAATATTTCTCAATTTGCATTACCTTTTGTTCAGGAAGATGTGTTGGTAGCACGTGGCTTTGAAAGAGGACTGGAGCCGGAGAAGATAATAGGAGCTACTGATTCATGTGGTGACCTAATGTTTCTCATGAAGTGGTATGTTTCCATGAAGTATTTTGAATTGGTGAATTTTCACAAAAACATATTTCAACTACAGGTCCTTGTGACTACAAGCAATAGAGCTAAATGAGTCCTAATTATTCATTTTCCCATCCTCTCTACCAATGAAATATAGCCTTTAGGCTGATTCTGGCATTTTTACATGTGAAATGTTCACTTATTATACACAGTGGTATGAAGACATTTGGGCACCCCTTTACATTTTATGATTTTCCTTTATAAATCATTGGTTTCGGTTAAATATATCATATAGTAGACACAGTTACATTTTAAAAGTTAAATAAAGTTTGTATCCTTTACAGAAAGTTTAACATAACAGTTGTTCTGACCAGAATTCGAGCTCAGCAACCCTAACCCTTGCTGAGAAGCGTGAGTGCCTGACGGAATTACATAATCATTTGTTAAATTTTAAATTCTTTGGCGAGCTACCTGAAAGAGGCTGGCGAACTACTGGTAGCTCCCAAGCCACAGGTTTGAGACCCCTGCTTTACGGAACTGTCAAATAACTTTAGCGGTGTCTGAGAGAGTCAGATTGGATGAAAGAGACAGGAGGGATGCACTGTATGGAGTGCACACATTCACCTGCTCATACTGTACTAGACGAGAGCGTGTGTGAGCGGAGGAACAGATGTGTGTGTGTGTGAGAGAGAACAGATTGTGTGTGCTGCCACAGTGAATTAGAATTCATCAGAAGTCACCTTTTCTTAGTACATTTTGTTAAAACTGTCCATGCTGAAGGTGCGGAGGGCGCTTTGCGTGCATTAGGTTGACATTTCAGACCTTTTTTGAAAAGTCCCGGTTTCTCTTCACATGCGCCTGCAATTGACAAATTTTATTTTGTGTTGGCCCATGGTAGTTAACAAGGCAAAAATCGGCAATACCAATGTTCATCAGTGCATCTCAACAGGAGGATCTTTGTTTACACCCGCATGCGCATAGTTCTTTTCCGAAAGAATTAGGAAAAAACAAACATAATCTGTCCCCAGCAGGCCGTACAACCGACCGCACAACAAGAATGGACCATAAGTCCAGCTGTCTATGCTGTGTTGCCCCCCCGGTCACGTGACCGGCGCGGAAAAACTATAAACAACGTCGCTCAAAGATCCTCCTATAACTTATGCATGTGCGTACATTTAGGCACCACAAAATTAACTTTTGCAGAAAAACCGCCTCTAAATGTTTCCTATAACTTCGAATTAGAGTCTGGATTATTGTGAAAGGTCTTTTTGATTATTCTTTGCAGAAAATCTTAATTTCATTCAGATTTGATGGGCACTGAGCATGGACATCTGGGATCATTTGAGAGTAGGGCTGGGCGATATGGCAAAAAAGTAAAATCTCGATTTCATTTCCTGCTTTGGACGATTTAAATCGATTTTCATTAAAGTCAGAGAAGACAGACTGCCCTTAAAAATGTTTTTTTTCTCTCCGATCAATATTAAAGTTTCAAAAAAAAATTTTTGTTTCCCCAATACATATTATAAAAGTGTTGTACAGACTGTGCTGATAATGCAAGGATAATTCATGTGCTGCTGTAACTCTCACTATATCCTTCATTCGATTTCACGATTTTCACATTTTTCACAAATTCGATATTTTCAAAAGCAGATTAATTGTCTGAATTTGATTTATTGCCCAGCCCTATTTGAGTTATTTGGCAGTTCCTATGTTACCATTCTTCAGAGAAGATGCAAACAGCACAAACCCTAAGAATTTGTCAAGAACAGCTTCATGATTGGATTCACCTGTGTATGGAGGTCACGGGCCACTGAGGTTACAAAACCAATGTTGAGTTCCAATAATTGGTGCTAAAGGTGTTGAGATAATTTGGTTTCAATAATTCTTGCACACTTTCTGTAAATGATACAAACTTAATTACACTTCTTAAATATTGTTGTTTGTCTCTCATGATATATTTAAAAAAAAATTCTTATCCAATCAATGATTTATTAAGGAAAATCATGATAACTGTTTGGGGTGCCCTAACGTTTTCATATCACTGTATAACCTAATAAATAATAAACACCACAGTGGTTTGCCGTGGGTGCTGACCTATACGGTGCACATTCACAGCTTAGGCACCCTGTTGCTTGCTATTTTACAATTCCATCAGTCAACCAATAGTTGATAGATATTTTTATAAAATGAAGAAATCCAGATTTATTCTAATGTACCCTATTGAACATTTCAGGAAAGACTCGGAAGAGGCTGATCTGGTGTTAGCCAAGGATGCCAACCACAGATGCCCTCAGATCGTCATAGCGTTCTATGAGGAGCGCCTAACCTGGCACGAAGATGGGGACAAGAAGGAGAAGGAGGCTGTGAGTGCATGAGAAGACTTATCCACTTAACTCAGACATTTTCACTCAAAATCCAGATGTGTGTTTTCTTCATCGTACAAAGACTGAACACAGTACTGCTTTGACCAGCCCTCTCATCAGCGCACACAGACCCTAAACCTTGTCCATTATCAACGAC
>JAPMNZ010920210.1:0-16753 GCA_029875035.1 Pomatoschistus microps
TTTTGCCAGATTGTCGATGTGCGCGGGGCAGCAACTCAGAGGCGACGGATATAATCAGTTGCCAGGCCGATGTACGCTAGGCTTTATAGACAGTAGCACACAGTAAGTGCACTCACTTTGACCTACTGTCTATATTAATATGCTCACCTTTTAAAGCAAGATACTGCTCAATGCTGATCTGGAAAATATATAAAGATAGTAGGATCCACTATTAGTGCTGAGTAATTAAGATACAAAATAATAATAAGGCTTATGCCATTCTAAATGTGTGCTCTAAAAAATAACTAATCAATTTGGGAAAAAGAATACTCAAGTCAGCTGGAAAGTCACAGTATAATAGAACCAGCCGCACAATCATAGCCCTGTGTGATTTCCCCTTGGAGAGAAGGACGACCGTCGCTTGTTGCGGGTCCATGCAGTCATCGACACTGCCCTGAGCCACCATGACCACACTGACTGAGAGCAGAAAGCTTTGAGAGTCAGCCGCCTCGGGGTCTGACCTCTCTCTACACAAATGTGTGATTCATCTGAGGGAAAGTGCCTAATGTCATAATCACCACTGCACAGAGCCCAAAGCAGCAGAAAATTAGGCTGATGTAAAAGCAGTATGTCAAATGGTCAGTCACCTAATATTATGTAATGATATTCCACCTAGTACCTACTGACCCTTTTATAAACTTGTTTTGGCTATGAGTTTCAGCAAAGTCAACAACTTCCCACCATTAAAACGATAGGCTATTAGATCATTCATAATTCTAAACCAAATTGCCCTTGATTAATTGTTAGCTTACTGTTAATACAAATGCTAAAATAAAAATATGTAAACAACTGCAAACTGGTAAATACATTTAAGAAATAAGGTATAGCAACTACATCTATTGCACATCGAAATATAGAATAAAAATAAATAGTATAGAAATAACAAGAAAATAAAAAAAAGGAAGCGCATGACTCTCATGTCATTCTCCATCAAAGTAAAAAACTGAATGTACAGAGATTAGCATGGATCATTAGCCTAGCCATTGCACAAGATAGCGTTAGCCACATTAACATCTACAATATCCACTACCATAACACATAATAATCACAACAGGTCGTAAGTGAGTATTTTTAGCCACATGTAAATATAGAGATTGGCGAAAAGAGCTTGCCTGATAAGATTCGACGAGGTAAGTTCAAGAGTTTTCGGAGGAGCTGCTGCGGTATGTTTGCATGTGTTTTGACTTCCGACTCTTGAGTTAGCGTTAAGCTAATGCTAATATCGCTAATCTTCTCTGTGAGAAAGGGTTTACTTGATTGTTTGTTTTTTAGCAAAATTGGAAGGGTCAATCCGATATAGTGGTGGTAAGTGTGAGTCAAGTAAACTACTCCCCTGAATATCTTATCCATATGCTACATATGTCAGCCAGTTAGCAATGCACTTGACTTTTTCTGTCATTGAACAAACATAATATTTAATGCCCTTTCAGATGTCCTCTCCACTGGTATTTAGGAACGACAGTAAACAATGGATTTAAGAGTTAAGATTATATAATCGAGTTATGAAATGTCATGAAATGCACATGCAGCCCTGAGTAAAAAAATAAAATAAATCATTATGTTTGTATGTAAGTAATGTTTAAGTAATTGCTTGGCCAGGCTTTTAAAGCTGCGATTTTGAAATATTGATATGGCGATGTTAATTGTCAGAGATTGGCTATAAAGGCGTTATTTTTTTGCATGTCTTCATCTGCAACACAACTATGTTTGGTTACCTCTCTAATGGTTTGTTCAAATGCCAAGAACCTTCCATCAAATGTTAAATCGGATTCAAACATTTGCATTTATTTATAGAATGAATATGTTTGGTTTGTCTGGGTTGGAAACATAAACAACATATACCTGGGAAATGTTTAAAACCTAGAACCCGGAACTAAACCATTTGTGATGTACAACATCTTGTATTTAACATGGGCCTTACTGTTTCTCGTTGAAAGGGCACACATTCATCCTGACGAGGGTCAGGTTTCACTAATGAAAAGAGGTTAATGTGTGATATGTTTAGCTGAGTGAGCTTCACCGATGCTCCACTCATCCATGAGGGCAGTGCTGTGGGGCATCAGGTGTGCCTCCTCCTGCGCTGTCTGCCCGTTAAATATGCTCCCTTAATCCAATGTTAACACGCAATCCCGGAGCCTATGGCTGGGGAGTATGCAATAATATGAAAATCAAATATACAGTGATATCATTTGTCACTCACATTATTTTATTTTCATTTTACTACATTAATTTATCAAACAAAATAAGATAACAATAAGATAAGAATGACTTAAATTGGCCTGCATATACATACTGTCTCATCACAATCTTTTATTTCATAAAACTGATCACTGGCCAGTGTTAGGCTAAAGTCTATAACACCCCATTTTCTACTATTACTAAGGAGAAAAACAACCATTTGTTCTGTTAGAAAAGCTTTAGTTAAACTAAAGCATATAACTTTTAACTTTCATGTTTAATGTTTTTAATTTTTAGTCTCACTCTCATGTATATTGTATTGTGGGTCTTATAGCTGAATGTCTATATCTCTTGTTGTTCCACAGGACACAGATAAACTGCTGCTAAACAGACTTGACTAATATGACAGTAAATGCATTAGCAGCCAGTTGGTCCAGACACTTCACTGTGATGAAAGCTGAGGGAGACACAAAATCCTCTGGTGCGCACCATCACGGAATGCCTGGTTCATTTGTGGATTTATATGGACCTTCATGCTATTGGGTTAATACTGTATTAAGCTGTGAGCTCTATTTCAATTACGTCCGTGGAGTCAGTAGGGCAGTAGTGTGGCTGCCTCTCCTTTCCTCTGTTGTCCTGTCTCATCTTTGTCCAAGCCATCTGTCACAAATCTCATCAGCTCTGTATGAGCCTGCCCCACAACATACCTCCGACAAAACATGAAAAGAAGACATTTTGTTTGGTTCTTTGACGTTAGTATAAGAATGTTTGTAGGGGTTGTTTGTTTGTAAGTTAATTTGTCAAGGTATTGTACATGCTTTGAATGAGGAACATAAAAATGAGTGAACTAAGGAATTAAATAGTCTGGTGAAAACATGGATTATCAGAGTCATGGAAATGCAATTCTTTTATCATAAGTTATAAGAATATAGGAGAACAAACAATTATGCTTGATGCATCAATGGTATTTGGTTTAATTGAAAGCATGGTTAGCTACAATATAACTAGAATTACTAGGTACTTACTCTCAAAAGAGCTTGATTCTGACTTCTATTTTATCACTTGTTTTCACATGTATTTATGGCATCATCTTTTTCACACACAAATGTGAAAAAGACCACTCAGGCAATCAGCTTTCAGCCTAAAATATCAAATAATGACACTTAAAAAAATGCAAAAGATGAAATTTGTTTATAAAATATACATTTTTCTATTGTGACAAACACAAGCAACAATAAAGAAGAAAACATAAATTAGTTATCCCATCTTTAATGGTAATGGGACTAATAATAATTAAAGTACTGAAGCCATTGGGCTGTATAGGTATTGTCTTCAATTTATTTATTTTTAATTCCAGCAGACATTGATCCAAATAGTACTTGAGTTTTTGCGCGAACATGAGATATCGAGACTCCCCAAATATTGAGGCAGCTTTAGGCCTTCAAAAATGTAAAGGTAATTAATTAAAGTGGTCTTGAGAAAACCTGTGTCCTAATAAGTCAGTTGAGAAAATTGGGCACGATGCTGCTGCAGCAATATTAATGATATTTATGATCCATGCGTCGTCACGTACTGGATTTTACTGGACCTATAATGGACTTTTTATAATTGTATTTTGCTGATATTGTGCATTTGTGTCAGATAAGTCCAACAAGAATTGGCAGCACAAGAAATACCATTAAAACTATCCTCATGTAGTCTTACTGACACACAGTGAACCGTTCCCTTTTGTAACGTGCTTCCTTGGCCTTTCACTGGATTTGCAAGAGGAGTACAAACCCTCTCAAGTGTTGGTGGTGAATGTGTAAGCTATGTATAGGCTTAGCTTTTACACAAGCACGCGCCAATAAAAAGACACTTATTAAATGGCCAGCAGACGCTTAGCAGACAGACGGATGTATTATTTACTATGGACAAGTCTAGCACTCAAAGTAGTCTGATTTCCTCAAAGAGAAGTGGGAGGTAAGGGTATAGAGCTGAATGAAAAAGAAAATATTTAGTTTGTTCACTGCAAGTCCAGGATTTGCAGTACATTGAAGTTTTGATGCAGTTGTGTCATGTCCCCAGAGAATTAGGAAAACATAATAGTTGTATAAAGATTTTTTTTTTGAAAGAGTAGAGTGCTTAAACTAGGACTTTCATTTTGTGATTCAAAAATGTTATTGGAAGCTGATCTACTGCACTTCATAATCATTGTATCATCACTTTACA
The DNA here is from genome assembly GCA_029875035.1 of Pomatoschistus microps. Taxonomy (NCBI): domain Eukaryota; kingdom Metazoa; phylum Chordata; class Actinopteri; order Gobiiformes; family Gobiidae; genus Pomatoschistus; species Pomatoschistus microps. Next base: position 4,429 of record JAPMNZ010920210.1, read on the forward strand.
ATTTGATATTGACCAGATGTAACATTTATGGAAATTTGTCTTCTACCCCTTATGGACCAATACCAATTCTAAAATTATTCCACTATTTTCTTTTCTGTTGGCAGGCTGCAAACAAACAAAGCTATCCGGTGAGGGGGATGCAGATGAGGGGGGTCAGGGATCACCTCCTTACACATTGGTGAGGACATGAGCGACGCATAGAAACAGGTTACGCAACTTTTTATCATTCTTTGTCCTCATGCAATATTTCCTTAATCTCTGGTGGAGACTTTGATAGGTCCTGGCATGCTCCTGAGCCATAGCACTTATTTTCATATTTTACTACAGGCTACTACTAGGCACACAACAGTAACATTGTGAAAGAAAGGGACGTGGCAGCGGGTTTCCTTGGAAATTATCGGAAAGAAAACGTTGGTTTAGAGATCAGAAAAATGATTGATGATAAGAAAGCTGTGGCAAAAGTTGCAATAAAGAGAAGTCTATCTTGTAATCTTAATAATATATTACATTTCTGCACTTTTTGGATACAAAAAATTAACCTCAAACAAGACCTTCAAAACTGGCAGATACATTTTGGTATAATCCACATAATTTCCCTTAAGAAAAAATTAACAATTTCAGCACCATTTAATTGCGAACTAGTACATTTTTCTACTACTTTTTGCTATATTCTAAATTTCCTTGAGAGGCATATAGCTATACTTTTACAAGTAGCAAAGCAAGTGCATAAGTGGAAATTTGCTGATTAAAGCATGCATTTATTTAATGCAAGATCCTGAATTCTGCTTTGAGTTTGAGTTTGTGTAGGGGTTTTCTTACCTTCCTCGGCTAAATTGGGCTGGAAAACCACACAGAGCGCCAGTAAGATACTCCACATGTCCACAACTGAATGACACTGACAGAGAGAGAGGGAGAGGGGAGCCGTGTGTGGGGTGAGGGAGGGCGGAGGAGGAGCCTGCTCAGCCGCGCTCTTCATCACAGAGAGAGACGAGGACTGGGGGTGGATAGATGGAGTGATGAGTGGATGAAAGCAGTGGAAGAACATTTATGGCTTATGGGCTCTTTTGACGCCCCAAGCATAGGAATGGGTGATATAAAGCAAACATTTGTTACACAATTTTCTGCTTTTATTATTATGCTTAAAGGTCGTGAATAAAAGTAATTCATCACTCAACTGCAGTCATTAGTCAAATCCACCTTAAATTCATTCAGGACACAAAACAAGATCAATATCTGTAATATTTGCACAATAACTCAACTATTAATGTAAGATAATGATGTGACAAAAGTATAAAAACTATTTCTCAAAAAGTACTTTTTAAAGAAAAGTAAACAATGCTAATTAGCAATTGGGGTTTTTAATTAATGTTTGCTATGAATGTATGTGTTAATGCAGCATTAGGCTATGGACCTGTATCTTACAGCTTAAGTACATGTATACTGTTCATTTTATTGCAAAATAACTAGCTTTTTCAATCAAAGTTATGCTTTTTAGTGCCCCATACAAATGCTCTCCAACGGTATAATGTTCTTTTATAACCGAATAACATGACGAACACAAAGAAAATTTAAATTCCAAATGAGGGATGAATTATATGCAATATTTACAGAGGGTGTAGTAGAGGAACAGCAGTTAAAACAATAGGAGCATTAATAACACGCTCGTTTAGTCATTCGCACCACAGTTGTCCAGACTTGTCTAATTGCGTCTTTCCGTGATCTCCCTCACAGCTTCACACTTTAATTTTTGTGAAAAGAACGAACTGGCAAGCAATAAACCGGACTTCCTGGCAGTACACTCAAAACGAAGCAAATATTTTGTCTCACACATGGCCTGGTTTAGTTCTGCTGTTTCCCAGGTTTACTTCACACATCAGTGCTCCTAATGGATTCATATTGTCTTATTCAGATTTAATACTGTTGTGTATATATTTATATCTTTAAAGAGACTGGATTCTGTTTATCAAAAGGTTTTAATATTAACAAAGTGTTTTCAAAATGCGTTGAAATATAGTACTATGACAAACATGTGTGAGATAAGTGCTGTAATTTTGAATTAGAAAAGAAAATACATTAATGAGTAAATTGCAAAGTGAAATATATTTGTTTGTATAGATTATGAATTGATACTTTAACCTCAACACAACATGTGCTTTCGCGGGAATACTCAGGCTTTAGTATACATTTTAGTGTACAAGAATTAAAAATAATCATCTTGAAATAATCCCCCAACTTTCATATTGTTTCAATGCATATTTTAGAGGAAAGTTTTGCTTTAAAGTCTCTTTTTTATGATAACCTAAAAAAGTTTTTCAGTGGTTTCTATTATACATCATGGTAAATTGAATATTTTCTCTGTTCATTCCTGAAACACTTATTTGAGCCACATTCAACTAACTCAGAGTTTGCTCATTCAGACATCTCCAGGCTGGACTTGAACGTGAACATGGACAGAGCGCACACATCGCAGCTCCACCCACTGGCCGCATTGTGGTGCTGCAGCTTGTTGTCAGCTCTTCATGCTCCAGTTCCCTAGATGAGGAAGACTTTAGTAGACTCTCGTGGGGAGATGCTGCTTTCCCCTGGTCGACACAGTTCCATGGCCCCATTCCCAGGCACCCGGGGGCCCACGGCTTTGTACTCCGAGTGCCTGGGGTGCAGAAGGTAAACGAATGGCAATTTCTAAACCATTTAAAACTAACACGCCAGTGCACATGCTTTAATTATGCAACAGCACCTTTAACCTTTAAGAGTAGCTGATACGTTCATAAGAAAATTAAAAGTTCAAGGGGAGAGTGGTATTTGCTTAAGATCTAGTACAATAACATGACATAGTGCTTCAAATTCTAAAACAAACTTATATTCTTATGATTCATACATTCGCAATGACGCATTTCAAAAGACAAAAATATTCTCTGAGAAGTTTGATATTAATGTATTAATGTTCATATTCAAATACACATTCCTACACACTACTTCCATCCTTTGAGAAAAATAATTGTTGCTGTATCCATTCAAGGCGGCCAACTGTGTGTGTCTCTGTCTTTTAAGGAAGCCCCACTGAGTAACTCTACTAAAACTGGTGTGCCTTACAAATCATACGCATCATCTCTTTTATCACAACTGAAAAGCTTCTGTTTATTGATAGTCGCAAAGGTCCAGTTTTTTTGTCTCATCAACCCTGGCATTTGTTTTCGCCATCCAAAAACTCAAAAGGGCAAAATGTACATAAACAAAAAACAGACAGAATACCACGATTTGTATTAATAACAGCAACAGTAGGAGTAGAATGTTTTTGCAATATGGGGATAAAACATTGACTAGGGATGTAACCATGTTCAAGTTAATAGTATTAAAATGGTGATAATTCTGAAATCTAATTGTCTTATTAAACATACAATTCTTTCTTATTAATTACTCTTTCATAATTCAGAACATTCAATTTGCAATGGTTTAGTAGCAAGTAATTGATTTATATCGCAGCAGCAAACCAGTGCTTTAAGTGTAGATACATTTGTCCATAACAGTGTGTTATAAGACTTTTGATATTAAGATGAAATTATATATAAACAAGTGTATCCCTATTTCTTACATTAGATCAATAATAATGCTCAAGTCAGTGCATCTAGGTCCAGCAATGTACTGAATCCACAAGGCATCCTCAATCATTACATACAAAACGTGTTCAGTTATATTTGACATTTTACACATTATTTCACACATTTTCAGCACATAAAACAGGCTTTGTGCATTACAATAAATACAAATATATTACTCTACTTTTAGTGTCTTTTGACCTTTCACATTCAGCCTGCCAATGCTCATTTTTAACATCCCTCACTTGTGAGTCAACTAAAGCAACTGTGCATTTCATATAAACTTTATAAAGTTTGTTGAAATTAAATGCGTTTTAGAGGTACAGTACCATTTATGTGCACAGATATGAAATACAATAAGGATTGTGAGGTTAATGCTTCAGGAGCCAAATGCCCATGACTATCTAATCTCATGTTTGTTACTGGCACTAGTTTCATTTGGGGGGAGTTTAAACAAATATCTTGTAAATACAGTCCCAAAAAAAATTTAAACCTGTGGCATTCTTCAGTGTATTTCTATCTCCCCAAGACAACATTGGTCCCATCTCCTGGCAGCGACTTTTTGGGTCAGCTAGATGCTCCAAAACCAGCTTTTGGAGCTTGACCTCAATACATTAAACCCCAAATCCTACAGCTTTTTAAACACTGGGGGCAGTTAGGGCCCAGGTCTTAACTCTGAGCATATGTTGATCCTCTTATGAGGCAATATGCATGAAGCTCCCATTTAAATGTCAACAAATGATGACACACCAGTTAAAAGCTTTTGTTTAAGTTTAACCAAACCTTTCTCCAAATTATAGATTTTAACAATGCGTTCTGATTGTTCGCAATTTCAAAAATCTCAATCGTAGCAAAGGCGCAGCACTTGATTCAAATGCGGCGAAACATAACTAGTTCATTCCTTACTTCCTTGCGCATACCACCAGCATCTCAATAATTAAACGCAACAAGTTTATGAGCACTTTTCAAAACATTCAGAGCGAGCACAGCCCTCTAAGAATGCACTCCCTTCACTGTCACATTCCTCGAGCATTTAGCAATTAAATATTTGTTCAAAGCTTTGCAATTAAGTTGTACATTAATAGTGCATTTGTAACTTTTCAGAGGGAGAGCACACTTGCTAAAAGCGAACAGAATATTTTACCATTGCTATTTTTAGTGCCATTTTCTGTATAATCTACAGTAGAATGGAATGAATATGAAGGTTTTAGTCCCTCTTTCATCATTCCATAGTAGAAACTGTTTCAACCGTTTCTGTTTGAACCGTTTTCTTTTTGAACCGTTTTCTTTTTGAACCGTTTTCTTTTTGAACCGTTTTCTTTTTGAACCGTTTTCTTTTTGAATTTGAATCAATCCCAAAAATGCCACCCTGATGGCTATCTCTAATTTTTTCTACAAAGGGTTTAATGAATGCCATCAATCACTGTTTTATATTGCTTTCCCACCAATATTCCAATAATATCTCTTGATAAATAGTTGTTTAAAACATGTGGACTTTAGCCTGGAAATGCCCATGCAGCTGAGTGTCGAATCGTTTTGAACTGCACAAATTACAGTATACAAATATTCCCAGGTTCCCAGCCTTGCATATTTGTCTCCATGATTATGTCTTTACTGAGTGTCCCATAGTATGGAATAGGAAGTGTATCCTTCAGCTGAAAATGTTTGAAGTGCACTTTGAACTGTCTTCAAGTGAAAGGCCTAGTCCTACCCTGTTGACGGAAGCTGCTTGATTGTGATTAGCCCTGCATCACATCGTTTATTAGTATCATCACTGCTTATCCAGAGGTAGGTCGACCATAGGCACTTTGTCGTTGGGGGACATGGGAGCAGGATCTTTGCCATCGGCCACTAGCACAGCCTCTGGAGCTGGGGAGGCTGGAGTTTTCCCAGCACTCGCCGCAAATCCCTGGGCAATGTCATCAAAAGTCCGCCCTTTGGTCTCAGGCACACGCAGGAAGGTGAAGATGAAGAAGAAGATGAGCAGCACCACAAAGATGAGGAAGACATAGGCATCACAAATTTCCTGAAACAACGAGAGACGGGATTGGAGTTAGTGGAGAGCAGTTTTTTTAAGCCATATGGAACGTATACTATTTGTAGTAGTAGGATATTATTTTGAGGAGTTTTTATTGATCTCAGTCTCAAATATAGGGATATAACAAATGGACTTTAAAGTGTTGAATTGGCGTAGGCTTACTCAATGTTCAAATAATCTGACCACAATGTCGATTATCACATTTGACCATTTTCTCACTATAGATCTGAGAAGAGAATGCTCACTGCAAGTTTTGGAAAGCCCAGTCCAACAAGGAAGTTGGCGGTCCAGTTGGATAAGCCGGATACAGCCATCGCAGCCGGTCGCGGCCCTTGGGAAAACAGCTCAGCCACAATGAACCACGGGATCGGACCTGGACCCATCTCAAAGCTCGCCACAAACCCAAAGATGGCTACGATGGCCAGGTAACTCATAGCCGGGTTGGTCTTCTGCTCAGGAAAAAATAAGTTTAAGGAAATATTCTCAAATTACGCAGTTATACGATCTCTATACTTTTTAAAAGTTATACTATCCCTTAAGTAACATTAATGTTTACTCAAGTAATGTTAGTAGTGAGTCTCAGTATGATCATTCAAAAATCATACTCAAGTAACAGCAATGTTATTACACAGGTAGAAGTATAAATTATTCTTGCTCAAGTGTATAAACAGGGTTTATGTCTGAAAACCAGTTATTTAGTTCATTTATGTATGGCCTCTTACCACCAAAGCGAGGGAAATGGTCATAAGCAGTGCACAGACTGCCATTCCTGCCAAGCCAATCAGATGCAAGGTTCTTCGTCCTGCCCTTTCAACCAGGAAGAGCTTCACAGATCAAGAAAAAAACTCAAAAATATTGACTCAAATAGGGATTTTAAATGTAATATTTAAGAAAAAAAGAAAGCGCACTTACAGAGACCACAGTGAAGACAGTATTGACAACTCCAGCTCCGATTGTGGCGTAGATGGGTTGAGTCACTCCAGCCGTAGCAAATATGCTGGTAGAATAGTAAAATACCTAAAGGCAAGAATATCCCTCTTTAAACAATGTGTTATTTGAAAAGGCAGTAGCTAAATAAATGATGCTTTCTCATTTATGAGTTTGCATGAGAGAAAGGTAGCTTTGTGCATGGATTGAGTTTGGTAATGGATGTTTGTTCAAGGTTAAACTCGTGTCCCAGTGCGAGCCTTTAAATCCTGCGGTTGTTGTAAACTACTATGTAAACTATTGCAATAAACTTGTGAACTACATTGTCATAATATAAATGGAAGCACGAGCCTCTGTTAGATAGACATTTAGACATAATAGACATGTTTTTTTTAAAGAATTACACAATTCTTAGTTAGTGTCTGCTTTTGTGAATATGCCAATTGATGCAGTTTTGAGGACCCCCTTGAAAACAAGATGATTCATCTCTCTGAGCTTATCCTCCAAACGAGGAGGAAGAAATGATCCTTGACACACGTAAAATTTGTTTTTTAGTTTGATTCCACGAGTGGTTTTGTCTTAAAGGAGCAGTATGTAAAAAATCTGGCCAAAAGTGGTACTGCAACCGGAGTGGACTGACCAAGTCCTGACGTCACGCATAGTGTGTAGTGAAGAGGCCGATTTGAACATGAGCTAGCTCAAGCAAATTTCCTCATATGGGCATTTGTTCCGATGGTGTTAATATGATGCAGGTGCGGTTGCTATGGAAAGCTGCTAAGAAAATTAAAATATTAGCACCAAGGTCATACAGAGCGCAAAGCCACAGATTGTGACACAAACAATTTCTGAGCTAGAGAAGTCTACTTTTCAATGTAAGTCAATAGGAGCAGAGGGAGTAGGAGCAAAACTTCATCCACAAGCACTTCTCCATTGAGCTACATTCAGCTAGGGGGTTAGTATTCCCTTCTATATACATTCTATGGGTCAGACACTCACTGCGTTGATGCCGGACAGTTGCTGAGAGAGCTGTAGGACGATGGCAATGATAATGGGCTGGCGGTAAACAGGAGATCGGAAAAGCTCTGGTATTGTGACCTTCTTCTCCATGGACATCTTCAGAGCCTCCTCCTTCATCTCCTGAACATCGTCATTGACGTCCTCATGGCCACGTAGCCGCTCTACGGCTAGAGGGACCCAGAGAAAAGATGCATGTTCAAAGTGATTTATAACATAGAGCAGTGTTTCTCAACCACTATCAACACAGTATGATGTGCTGTGAGAATTTCGCCTACTTTGTCTAAAAGTAAATGCATCCACCGTTGACGAGTGCTGACTTGTTTTGAAAAAGTATTTTGAAAATACTTTTTCATACGACCAACAAATGTATCAGGTAGCGGGGAGCGTTGTGGCGAGTGAGAAGTGAAAGTGATTGTAATGTTTTTGAGTAGCCACTGCTCCATCCAGTGGCTACTCCACCTCTGCTACTGTGACCGTCCTGCTCCATCCAGAGGCTACTACATCTCTGCTGCTGTGACCCGTCCTACTCCATCCAGAGGCTACTCCACCTCTGCTACTGTAACGCGTCCTGCTCCATCTAGAGGTTACTCCACCTCTGCTACTGTGACCCGTCCTGCTCCATCCAGAGGCTACTCCACCTCTGCTGCTGTGACCCGTCCTGCTCCATCTAGAGGCTACTCCATCTCTGCTTCTGTTAGCCCGTCTTGCTCCACCCAGAAACTAATCCATCTCTGCTGCTGTGACCTGAAGGCCTGTGGCTGATGAATACTATTATTAGCTTTTTAGAATTATCAATTTTATTTTTGCTGCTACTGGACACCTGAAATTCTCCTATGGGGATCAATAAACTATCTATCTATCTATCCACCTATCTATGTCGAGAGAAGAAGTCTTTATAAATCATAATACTGCTGCCCCTTATTCTGCGCCAGGAAGAGGTATACCATCATTTATATTTATTTGCTGAGGATGGAAGTTAAATAGCTGGAGTATATTGCCAAACTGACCCTTTCTGGCCTCTTCCTCTTTGTTGAGAACGATGAGGAGGTAACGTGGGCTCTCTGGACAGAAGGGTAACATGATGGACTGAAGAACCGCTGGAAGAATTGTCAAAGCCAGCAGCAGTGGCCACAGCATGTCTGAGCCCAGCAAGAACTCCAGGCCAAAGATCTTGAACAAACAACAACATGTATAACTTAGGGGTACAAGACAATTTTTTCACACATCCTTTCATGCAGGATGGGGGGTTGATGAAGTGTCTTCTCAAAAAACACAACTGCACTATGCATGTGAGGGCTGTAATTTTGTAATACGTCATAATTCATTTGTTTCATATTATGTACAGTATTTATTTTCTGCCAAAAGGATTCAATTTTTGACTTTTCATTTTTTGATTCAAACTAGTCCTTGTTTTTTCTTCTACCATGTCATTTAACAGTCTAGATGCATTTAAGTGATATAATCTCTTCCAAAAAGTTAGAAATTCTTCACAGTTTGTCCGACGAAGCTTGAAATGAATTCACAAATACAGCTTTAGCCTGAACACAACAATATTCAACACAGAACTGTAAGTATAACAGCATCACCTATAGGCAGTTCAAGGTGTTGTGTTTTTGATCAGAGACTTCTACCATGTCATTTTCCCATCCATTGGATGGACGATTGGATTTATTCAGTTTTGTCCGAAAAAGTTAGAAATTCTTCACCATTTTCATGCAAGGCAGTGGGGAATTTTTCCATGTTTGAAACTCACATGACTAACTATTGATTATGGCCTGTACCAAATGGTGTGAAATTACACACCTAATATAACTCTAGAGCGCCACCTATGGGAGGCTTCCGACCTAAACGTTACCAAAATTGCACAGTCAAATCTTTACATCCGTACAAGCAAAATACTACATAACGCAGAGGATGCATGTCCCACAGGTGACCACTAGGGGCAAGCTGGATCCTATTAATGAGCTTTTCCATGCACAATTCTGCTCCTATCAGGCTGCGAATTAATCGGCAAGTACACTGCATGCCACTTTTGGGACTGGCGCCCCGGGAGGCGGCTGCGAGAGTGGCGATGGCTTCTTGCTGCTTGCATCGCTGCTTGCTGCATGTACCTGTGCAACGAGGATGCCTATGACCACGCCAAGCTGATGCAATGTCCCAAAGGCTCCTCTGAGCTCTGTGGGGGAGATCTCCCCAATGTACATGGGCGTGAGTCCCGTACAGAGACCGCAGAACACGCCGATGATCAGACGCCCGATGATGACCATCTCATAGGACCTGCTCAGGCTGGACAGTCCCATAAATCCCCCTCCCAAAACAGCCAAAATATTAGCCAGAAGCATGGACTTGCGCCTAGGATAGATAAAGAAATTAGTATTGCATTGCAGGCAGGGCTTCATATGTTCCCCAATCTCTAATATTTTATTTTTTTGTTTTTACCTTCCAAATTTGTCAACCATCACTCCAACAGAGAAAGACCCAACCATGCCCCCGACGCTGAAGATGGCAACAGCAAAACTCCAGACCATTGTGTTTCCACCTGGAGTGAACGGCTCCCCGGTGCGCTCAACCGACACATTTTGGAAAAACTGACGCAATTTCTGTGAGGTAGAAATAAAAGTAGTTATTTTACTACCAATATATGTTTGCAGGGAAAATAAACTAGCATTAGAATATATCTGATTTATGTAAAGATCTTTTGAGTGTCTGACAAAGGTAAAAAGCATAAATATATGTAACCATCTAATTACAATTTGGGTAAATGTAAAGACTTGACAAAATGTTTTGCATGTTCTTGCTGGAAGTATTTTTCTTTTAAGTAAATAATAATAATTTAGAAAATTTGAATAGCCTTATTGGCATTGCTTTGTACAATGTCCACTTGAGGGCAGTGTTGAGCAGTATCATAATACATGGTATAGAAATGGCACCAGCTCAACACTATTAAATATAATTGAAAATTGTCTCTAACTGATTCAAATGCATTTTCCTAGGTTGGTCGCCTCACCTGCTCTGGTGCGTTGATGACACCTGTGTTGTAGCCAAACTGCAGAGATCCAATGACAGCGGTGGACACACAGTACATAAGGTAAGGAGTAATGCTCTTCTTTGGCTGTTTTGTGAGAAAATAGTCAATTAGACATACACACCGGCTGCAAATCATGTGGCCACTACTGATTGTTAAAATTGTTGTTTCATTTTGTCCTGTAATGTTTCAACATTGAAATATTGTATACAAAGTCAGATGGTAGTTTAGTTTATTCCAATTTGAATGATGGGTTAACAAATATCTAACTTTTAAAAATATTATTTAAAACAAGTTTTGCCCCACCATTACGCCCAGTGGACGTGTCAATGCCCAATCACTCCTGTATGAATCCTGTATGAATGGCCCGTTCCTGCTTCATTCACAAAGCTGCTGTTGTTTATTCTCAGGCCGGTAATTAGACACAATGAGTCTTTCTCCCTCAGTCCCTTGATTTCAGCTTTGTGCTTCAGCAGCTGCAGTTCCTCTGTGTCCACCGTTTAACGTTATATGCAATAAAGTCCTCCATTGTTCATTTTGAAAATAAATGTGAATTTAGTCAATGTCTTTTTTGTCTCGTCCTGGGGCGACATTCACAATTCACCCTCTTGTTCTGGTTTGATGCATTCAGGTTCAGGTTACAACCCATTGTATTGTGCTGAGTGCATGCAAGAAATGTTGACAACTCGAGCTCACATTTTATTAGTGGATGAGATTTTTTGTAAATCTAATTATTATAATTGTGCATCGTAGCCTATAATGAAACAAAGTAAAAGCAAGCCAATTCATTATTGAAGTGATTGTCAAATTAGCTTCACAGACTCTGGAATTTGTTATAGGACAAAGCAGTAATTAATTATTACACTGATACTGGGTAAATATAAAAATATAGTAAATATATGATGCTCATGTCTACTTCAGGATGAATTATGTTCACAAAAAAATCACATTCACATTCACATTCACACTCAAGTCTATTAAAGTAATTGAATACATAATTATCTTGTGAATCCTTCACTAAAAGAATCGCCAGTTGCTACCCTAATACAGTCCCTATTCCATTGGGAGCTCTTTTCCCTCTATTCTATCTTCTTTTAGTACATTATATATATATATTTTCTTAGTCCAATAGTTTTCAGGGTCAAAGCCTAATCTCATACCCATAGAAGTGTTCTCTGATACACAAATAACAATCGTAAAACTGTACTGTTCTGGCTGGGCAGGAAACTAAACTGTTTTTGTGGCCTTAAGCTTTAGACAAGACACTTCACTCAAACTGCTTCGTATGAGTCCGGTGTGTCTGTGTGAATGGTTGGTGGTGGTCGAGGGGCTGATGGCTCAGATTAGCAGCCTTGCTTTTGTCATTCTGCCCCGGGCAGCTGTGAGTACAGTAGTAGTTTACCACCGCTGTGCATGAAGCGAATGTATATAAAGAATGAAATATAAAGAATGAAATATAAAGTCTTTGAGTGACCAGAAAATTCTTTATAAACAGATCCATTATTATTATTATTATTAGTTGATTAAAAACAACAATTACATAATAATCAACAAAATTACACTCTGACCCTCGAAGGACCACAGCTTTGAGAGCTTTGAGCAGTTCATTAAGAAGCTAAAGGAAACCCTTCAGTTAATAACACTGAATCCTATTGTAGACTTTTCCCTGCTGCTTTGAGATTTAGAAATGTTTATAACAGACTAATGAATAAGGGCTGTAAC
>JAPMNZ010920222.1:0-10131 GCA_029875035.1 Pomatoschistus microps
CCTATGTGGTCTTTACAGTCTTATACGCTGCTACACTTCTGTGTGGTCTGTAGAAACAGAACACTTCCAGTAGAAAAGGCAGCAGCAGATTAATGAAAAGGGGAAGCCTCACAAATGATTTGCTGTAAGTTTTGGAGTTTGTGAACCCAGGTGATTTGTGTGAGGATGTTTGGATAATCATCTTTAAAATCAAAACACCATACATTATCAAGAATTGTGTCCATTATTTTGTAATTGATAGGAAAAATGTTATTTACTGTAGTTATTGTATTGTTTTTTTAGGATGTTTTTTCCATATTGTCAGTGTTGAATGAGTGAGGGAGTTGGAAGTTTATAAGCATCTGCTTCATTGAACCCCTTTTCAAAACCTGTTTTTGTGCATATTGCTTTGTTCTGTAAATGATGTTGTACATGTTCTGCAATAATCATAATCATGGATTGATTGGTATCAGTAAAACATGCCAAAAAAGTTCTTCACTAAAGAAAAGATAAACATTATTAAACCATGTTGTCAGGAGAGGAGAGGCCTGTCTCACATACTCAGGAAGACTTCTGCAGATTAGCTGTATGTCTGGAACATGTTTACCTACTTTCTGATGCATAGATGGAACATGTTTATGTCATTTCAAGCCAATCATACATATGGTTCCTTTAAACATTGATGAACTTAGAGTGAAGAGTTTACCACTACTGTACCTTGTTTCTGGGATTGGAGGTGTTCATGACACTGCGCAGCTCTCGCCCAGTGTAAATCACCACCCCCACCACAGTGCCTGGGCAGATGAGGGGGGATTAAGACCAGTGGTCCTCACACAAAACACCACCTCACATGTGCTACCACCATACCTAAATATGTGGACGTCAGATATTTCATAGTTGTCTCAAAACTTTTACTCAAACCCCTAGTGACTACAATAAACACAAATCTTCCCATTCTTTTGCTTTCATCAGACAATTGTAACACAATAATCAAATACGGATTAATGAACATGTATATGATTATATGGCACTCCAGTAAGACAGGTGTGGTTTCAAATTGTATTGTTGCTTTTTGATTTACAGTTAGATTTTGAAAATCAAAATCTTACTGTAAATCAAAAAAGGGAGGACACTCAAGAGACTTGGGATGAAGCAGGGAGCTCAAGCTAATAGGGACTGATGTTAAACTGGTCTGGTTCGTGGTTCATCTACAGTTTGAGACGCAGTCCCTCTGCAGTACCCAGGATTTGGTGATGTTCGTGTGCCTCTAATCTCGCCTACTCCACATTTTAGACTGGTTTTATTAAAGATCTAAAGCATTTAAGTTTAGTTCAAGCACCTGTATGTAAACACTGCCTATTACCTATTCATAAATATAAATAAGGAAAAATGTAATCCGAAAATTCAACAACAAAAATGTTTCTACAGTAGAGAAGAAAAAGAAAGAGAAAAAGAAATACAGGAGGTGTGAGCAAAGACACATTGGCTTGGGGGGTTAAAAACTGTAAAATCAAGACACGCCATAAACCAGAGGACGTCAAGGAGATGTTTCCCAGACGCCTAATCCTCACATAAATAAACCACTCTGTGAAAATGTCATTTCAAATATGTGATCCAGATTTCCAATTGTCTAATGGAAAACACATGTGACGGAGATCAGCGCAGCTTCAGTAAAGGCTGGGTTAGAGTATACGTAACCGAGTCAATGGACTTAATATATTGATTATATATATAATATATATATATAAAAATATATATATTATATTTCTAACTAATACATGAATTATAACTGATAATACATTTGATGATGTTGTGTACCAACAATAATATAAGTCTTCTTCTGAGACAAGATCCCAGACCTCTTTTGTCATTTTCATCCATTTCTAAATTCGATTGCACAAGATTAGAAAGATGTTTTTACCAGAAGCAACAACAGTGCTTGCCCACAAGGTGTTTTCGATGCTGAGACTTTCGTTCACTGGGTGGTCACCATCTTCCTAAATAAAAGATAAAAATGTTATATGTTAAATGTTACAATATTTAGATCTTGTGTAAACATGGAAGTAAAGGAGGTGAACACACTTACCCTTGTGAATGTGCCAATGAAATTATGGATGTCAATGTTTGGTTCTTCAGCATAAACGTACGATCTGATTTGTAGAAGATCCTATAAGAAAGAGAGAAGGTTTTTTTGTTGTTGTTTTTAACGGATTTGTGTCAAGTAACTTCTGTTCTGCACAAACACAGACGGATCATTTTATTGTCAGGCAAATTCTCAATTGGTTTAACTTTTACCACTGACAATACTGAATTAACACATTTTCACTCCAAAAACCCAACAGTATAGTATAAACAGTATCTACATATAGAAAAGTATTTTTATTAACATTATACAGAACAGGTACATCTCCAATAAAAAGGAGTGTTATATTAGTTTTTCATTTAGCCATTCAGCCTAGTTTCATTCAGTCTTCTTATCATTTAAGAGGAGGGTCACACTGAGATTTTAGAATCTATTTTTCGGTCTTTGTCTCACCAAGCAGGAATCTATTGCACATGTTTTTAGTGTTAGGGGAAACCGGAGCACACAGAGGAAACCGGAGCAGAAGTGTAAAGAATATGCATGAAACAGTAAGCATATGGGACTATGCTTACTCTTAAAACCACTGTGCTGTTAAATAAAGAATTCACTTTTAACAATACATAATCATGGCATAACATTTCCGCGTTACACACCTTAAACTGTGCATTTCATAACTGGAATATTTTACATATAAACATTTCCATCTGTTGTATTATGTTTAATTTGTTTCCGGGTCACAAAGGCAGAAGTCTGAGCAAAATATTTCTTTCTGGCATAATTATACAGCACTAAACCAAAAGAGATAATATTCTCGTCTCTGACTTACTCCAGCAGTGGGCAGCCGCTGCGTACAGGCCACTGGGAGGCGCAGTTTCCAGTCTGTTTCTCCATCCAATTGATCTGTGCGCAGGAAACAGGAGCCTGCAGAGAACCATAGAGGGCAACAAGACACAGGGGATTCATTTAAACTTTACTGATTGAAGTTATGGTGTACAGTACAATGTCTTTTTGAAAATATATGATTCAATACAATTCCATTTACTTTTGTATAGCCTTAAATCACAATATATATCGGAGGACTTTACAAAATTGCTAACACAGATCGGAGCATCTAAATAGTTCAAAAACAAGAAAAGGCAATGGCATAAAATAATTAGAGCCATTCGTCCATAAGGGGCAAACGACCAATGTCCATAAAAATCAACAAATATCCATAATGTCCTTAATCTAAATCTAGGAGCTTGGTGTCCAAATGTTAAAAATAATGACAAACCCTCCCTCATTAGTCCATGATAAGTACAGAGTTAGACATTTTTTGGGGATTTGGTGTAGCCCTGGTTTAGTTTTGGTTTTAGCTATTATGTTTCTTTATTTACTTAATCCTGGGTTCAGACTCAACTGTGAGATATATTTACCTACATCACCATCACACCTTTTAACAAGAAGTTAACAGAATAAGTGCAATTCATCAGTAAAAGAGGAAGAGGTTATGGTTTGTTAGATAATGGCCTTTACTACAGAGGCTAAAAAGGTGCAACCACCCACAAACTTTGGCCACCCAACCCCCCTTTGTCCTGCCTGAGTCACTCTGCCTCCAAATCCTGCTTGGGCCTTCATAATTGACCTAATGGCCTCCACATGGAAGAGAGATAACCAAGCACTTTTCCAGTAAAACAAAAGTGCTCCTTCCCCCGACACAAACATGTGGAAACATAGCGCTCACATTTTTAATTAGATTAATTCATGTTTTTAATAAGATATTGATGCCAAGAAAAATGTACAATGTATTTTAAATGTAAACAATACAATAATGATATGCAATCCAGTGCTTTATAAGTTAAAACTGCAAAGTTATAATGTCTTTGCAATATCAGAATAGTGGATCTGGATTTGACTTTGATTACTTGTGGCACCCAAGAGTGATCTGATTTATCTGTTGGTAATAAAGTTTATATTATGCATTTGCCAATTCATTGACATCGATTCTTTTTTTTTTTCTCTACAGTGTCAATTAATCTGTGGACAAAGTTCCCATTGGGACAAGACATTACTGTAACTTAAAAGAAAAAAGAAAAATCAACTGCTGTGAAGTACAATTGCAAAAACTGGGCAACCCGAAATTATATATATGACTGATGACAAATCAAGAACGGCTACAGATGTTCTGACAAGGCGCTCATATATTCCTGAATGTAAATATTAGTGGTGGCTGCAGCAAGTAAATAAATTAAGACGTTTCAACGGATGGTGCAACGACAGCAGGTGATAATAGCTCTTCATTGTGGTGGTAATTTTTATAAGGTTCTTTTGTATATGTGCAAATGCAGAGCTGTGGAGTATGCATTCACACGTTGAGACTCGAAGCGCTCTTTAATCCACATTTGATTATTGGGATGAACGAACTCGTCTCACTGTTCAAGCAGTCTTTGCATCAGAGGTTCGTGTTGCTTCATGTCCCTTTCCTGCTCATTTGACAGACAAAAGCTTTTCCTAGAGCTGGACTTCAACAAGGTGTGAACCCTGAATATCTGGCTTCAATATCTTGATCTGATTTTAGAATGTATATATGTCCCAGAGGACAATATAAACACAAAAATAACATCTTAAAAATAAAATATTTAAAAAAGTTTAAATACATGTTGTATAAGAGATTTCACTTAAAAATATAATTTACTGTTGAGTTAGACATGCGCAGCGGTTATGAAGGATAAATAATGCAGGTTGTTTGAAAATGTTCGGTTTATGTTGTTGATGTTGAATTGGTGAAGGTGTGTTAGAAACCATTAGAACTATTTACCAATATGCACTTTAAGAATAAGCGTTTGTATCACATAAATTAAAGTAGTTCCTCGCTTTCAGAACACTAGTTTTCAGTCTTTTCAAATGTATTTTTGGCTTCTGTCACATATATTAAGAATTCAAAAAGAGAGCCCTCCCAGTTTGTAAACTATAACTTTTCTGACAACATGTTGTGGTCTGAATGTTAAAAAAGTTACCTAAACAAGACTCAGTCTGTTCAAAACAAACAACGTGTATTTATGAAACAATAAAACTGTTTTTAACTTCCTGCCTGGACTGGGGCTATAATCCCCCATTTAATCACTCCACTTCCCCGCTCCCCCACCACTGCCCCTTGAACACTGGGACGTCCTGACATGGAGATGGGCTCCAACGAGCAGCAGATGTTTACCGTTTCTCTCGGAGGTCCTTAAAAAGATCATATCTGCTGGAACACGCTGGTTCTGCAAAAAGCAAACATTTAAAGTTCAATCAACTCAATGGTCACATCTTGATTTGAGTATTTATGAAAAGTCAAGACTTGTTTGATTTCAAATCAATCAAATCTTCTGGTCAGGATTCTTTTTCATTTATTTACGGTTTTTCCACATATATCACAAATATCACACATGAAAAAGGGGAAACAATATGTAGTCAAGTTCTGCCTGTTTTTTCAGTAGCCAGGAGGATTTCACTAGCATTGAAATTAGAATTGGAATAGAAGGATTTTAAAAGATTTTCAGTAACCATTTTACTTTATTACTTTGAGTAATAAATCAATAATAGCAAATAGGGATTCAAATGTTGATAAATTCCAATAAATACAATTAGAAATGATCTTATAATGTTACAAAAACTGGCTCAAAGTAAAGCACTAGTTTGATGAGAGCGGAGGGGTGACTTTTCCAAATCATGTTAGTAAAAGGTTTGGGACTTGTGTGACGTGTCCTTCAGCTGCTGCAGTGATCCAAAAGGAATCCATCAACACAAACTGACAGTACACGTCTCTCCTTTCATCTCAGAACAACTTCTACACGCCCAAAAGAGGGGGTCAAGTCATGGCTGTAAAATGGTCACAATCTAGACTGAAACATTACTATAATAGCATTTTTTCCGTTGTTGTCAGGCAGAAGCATACTTTTTTGCAGCGTATCTATTCTTTCTACCACAAAAAGAATGATTGTAGTAAAGTTTAGAACTTGATACATTTTCAAATGTCACTCTTAAAATGTTTGTTACACTGAACAAAATTAGAATTTTTATTCAGAATCAAAATTAGAAAAAAAACGTAAAATGTCTCAGAATTTCTACATAAACGAAGAATGCATCAGAATGAAAGCTGAAATGAAGAAAAGATTTTAGTTTATTTCTATTTTCTTCTTTATGAGAGCTTCCTATATTCCCACTGCTCTTGAACTGTACGTTGCAAAACTGAAAGTTCCCCACTGTGGTACACATAATGACAGATGCCTCTCCACATGGTATATTGTTTACAGAATTATTTTCAGACAAACCTTTTCCACAAGAATGAGGTCTCCAACTTGAATCCCGCTGCTCTTCACCTTCACCGTCCCTGAACATGTAAAAATTAAGTCAGCATTGATGAACAATAGTAACATTAACAGTTATATGCATATGATAAACTAGTTCAACTACAAGCTACAATTTCATCCACCATAGTGCAGAATAAATGTCACAAAATCTCATAATATTGGTTTTGTTTTGTTTCAATACTCCAACCTATTTCCCGTAGCACTTATGAGGAATCAACATTATACCAGCTACAAGCTAAAACCCGTCATTTGAGTAGAATATGAGTTTTAAAAGGAATGCTGGCTAGTTTAGGCATTTATCCATTAGCAGTGAACAGCAAAAAAATTGTTTGGAAAAGATTCTTGGCCTTTGACGTTTGCCCTGACCCCTGGGCTTTGCATATGTGAGGCATTAAACAACATTAATACAGCTAGTGCCCAGTGCTCTTCACTTTTAGACACGTTAATTGCAACTAATAGCAACACTTGTATAGGAAGGTTTCAGATTACATTATAGCTTTCTTTAGTTAGTGCAGAAGGGGGGGTCACTTTCTGTTTTTGGATTGGGCTTGAATAAAAACATCTAGAAAAGTGACCACATTTGTAAATTTAACCATTAGCATGTTTCTAACCTTTACAATTAGAGTTGGGTTTCAATCCTTTTACACTGTACAGGAACATAAACAAGACATATTGTGCTTTGTTCTTAAATGATAATCTTTGACAAATGTAAGTCATTGTCATATACTCTCAACATTTCAACATAACACTATGAAACATTCTGGAGCAGCAAGTCACTAACATGATTACAAGGATACAGAAACAAAAGGAATACCTTTTTAGTTGTATACCAAGTAAGTAGAACTCACTCTTATGGCATACATTGACAGATTAGAACCAACATTTCCATGGAAACATGTAGAAAAACTTCACCAAATCAAATAAATCAGGCCAGTGAGTACTATACTGAAAATTGTTCTATTGGTTGAGCTCATACCATAAAGACGTACCATAAAGAGTACGGTACGTCACCATAGAAGAAATCAGAACAGCAGTGGTTCACAGTGGGCAGAAGTGGATTTGCTTCTGTCGGTTGTTTACAGCGAGGGATTGTAGAGGGACAATAGAGGTATTTTAATGCCCCTCAAAATAATATAATGCATTAAGGGGCATTTCTTTTATTTCTTTATACTGTACTAATAAGTAACAAAACTTTGTAGTATCAACTATGAATAAATAAAAAAGGCACAATATATTAGCAAATCTTCACCAAAAAAAACCATCCCCTAACTAACTCATAATCCCTGTAATTACACAGAACAGGGTGAGTTTTAAGATCGTAAAATTCTTACAAAGTGCAGATATGTGGTGGGGCAGCTAACGTGGAGGTAAGGTATAGCTGTGGTGTTTATGTGAAAGACAAGCTGCCACATCAAAGGCCTGCAGTGATGGAAACCACGAGGTGCCATGTTTTTATGGCCAGTAGCACTTTATCCAACACCACATTTCCCCTGGTCCCATAAGATTTAACAGGCCCCACCACCTACAGTGAACAGAGCCACAAAACAAGCTGCACTAGGAACAATCACACACATGTGGAGGAATTTATACTAACTTATTAGTAGTTAACGGGTATAATCGATTTAAAAGCTTCATTTCATTTATCTTTTATCATGTGTGAACCCCAAATCACCTACTATTGCAACAATGTTGTAATTTAGATTTTTTCATATAATAGCTTCATCCCATCACAACCAGAGGAGTCCCTCTGAGATTCCAGAATCTCTTTTTCAAGAAAGTACTGGACTCCAAAGGGAGGAGCCAGTTGTAGATGTTTTTTTCTTGATTACCTCTGGTGGAGAGTTTGCTGTAAATTTGTGAGTTGACTTCTTTGTCGCGCAGGTAACAGCGGATCTCATCCACGGCCTCTCGTAAAATAGTGATGAGCATCACCACACCCTGGACACAAACATCGATAGCATTTTAGTATTTTCAGGTTAGAAAATTAAACAATTTTCCCTTGGTCAGAAAATAAATGGCTCTGGGATTCAGTTTCCACTAGGGCCAAAATAAAACCAAAACATTTCCAATACAATTACTGCTGAAAGAAATCTGTGCAGTCATTATGAAATTAGGTTAGAACAACCTTCTTCTTTTAGAAATAGTATGTGACAGTATGTGAGTAGTATGTGACATTCCTATTTAGTGCACGGATAGTAAAAACTAATTGATGGCATAAGAGTGAGTTTTTGTGGAGTGTGACATACCAGAGGGACCCAGTACGTGTAGAGAGCTCCCAATCGCAGCTCATTCACAAACTGGGAGCAGGCGAGTAGCAGGAAATACAAGTTGAAGAAGTATTTGAACTGATTAAAAAGCACCTGTAAAAAAGTAAAGGAAAAAGTTAGTTGCAAATAATGTCACAATTTATGGCTCTTATTAGCTAGAACATTTGATTAGACAATGTGGTTTTGAGTAGTTGTAACAAAATAATGGAAAGTACCTTTTGTTTGGTCATAGTAATAAAAATAGTAATAATTGTTTTATATAGAACTTTTTGGACGCTCCAAGACACATCACATGCCACTGTTCATTCACTCCATACATAATAATCTCCAACCACCACTAACCATTTGCGCACACAGCAGACTCTTCATCAACAATGTGGCTGAAGTATCTTGCCTATGAACACAACAACAGTTTGGCACACAGCCGCAGCCGCCCCACTGTGGGACCTGCTGTTACCAAAGGTCTCCCATCACAGTGCAAACCAGGCCCTGCCCTGCTTAGCTTCAAAGGTCTGACAGGATCCGGCGCAGGTGGCGTCATTAGTGTCTTAATCATTGTGAAAACGAGATACTTGTAATTGTACTGCGATACATACTGTATACATACTGTAGTACACTGCCACAACAATCCCAGTAAATGTGATGTGTCCTGATAATATTATTCATCAATACTAAAATACTAACAGTGTGTTGATTCTAAACTGCAGGTATATTTCAAATCAGTGTTACAACAACCGTATTTGGAACACAGCTACTTTTTGTGATATTCAAAACATATTACTTTACAATGAATTGAATTGTTATATTTGATCATGCAATTCAAGCAGTAATCTGTATTGTATAGTAAAGTTAATTAATTTCACCAACACTGATGATAACACACTATCTTTACTTAACTATATTATTATTTAAAAAGAAACTATAGAAGAGATATTCTAGCATCCACTTGAGCATCCATCAACAAACTTAATGGAACAAGTACATTTCCAGCGCTCATTTATTTACATTTAGTTTAGTATAAAAATGAAATACAAGCCGATCTTCATTCCTTGATTTACTGCAACAGAGAAGCAGGAGATTCTCTGTTCAAAAGTATAACATAGTATTATGCTCCAATACTTCTTGGGATGAGATAAAAACATCATCATTTGCATTGCAAAAATGCTTTGCTTTTGTCCTTTGCTTTTCAAACAAATGGGAGCTACTTTTAATGTCTGGCTTCATAAAAAGTCATAAGATCTTAAGACAACTAAATGTCTGGAAAACAAATATATATGTAAATCAAAGCAGGAACATGCGAGAGTCAAAATCACTCAGCTTAACTTGTGCACATATTGTCACGTATAAGAAAGACACATGCGGCAAATCCACTGAAGTCTCATCAAATCCAAGAGAAAAGAGTTAAACAAGAGAACAATATGGCTAATGTGTATGTATATTAGTAATAAATATATATATATATACATATATA
>JAPMNZ010920267.1:0-11864 GCA_029875035.1 Pomatoschistus microps
AGACTGGTTTCTTGAACATGACGTTGACTGTTCTGTAGCGGCCTCCACAGTCACAGATCTCAGTCCAACAGAGACACTTTGGGATGGACCTGGAGCATCATGAATGTGCAGCGACAAATCTGCAAAACTGCATCAAATACAAACCAAACTCTCTGAGGAATGAGTCCAGTACGGAAGTTTGTTTGGTTCACTGTTTTCCCCGCTGGTTATTTCAAGATAATTTCATGATAATTTCATGTTTGTACAAGATACGGATCCTGTTATTTCATGATACCTATTTATATATCGTGTTATTTCATGATACCAATTTATTATGAAAAAACAAGATACTGTAGATGCAGAAGAAGCTGTAGACGCCAGACCTTTAAAATTTACAGTCTATGGCCAGACCATATGCCAGGAATGCGGAATGGCTCAGGCAAAGGACCCGCATCTTGTACGAACATGAAATTATCTTAACGGGTGAGTGTATATATTAGACTTCGTCCATGAGCACTTCCTTATAGGGCTTTATTGACTGTATACAGCGACTCAAGACCAACGTGTTTCACTTTCGACTCCACTTTATTCACATTTGTCCAACACTTTCACAATAATTTACAGAAAACACATTTCAACTTCAAAACGAAAACATTTGGAATGACATCACAACAATAAATAATCAGCCAATCAGGAGCCAGAGCACAGAGCATACGACCAATCGGTGCACAGGGCCAATTGTAAACACAGACCCAAAATGTTCTGTCCTCAGCTTCTGTCCATGTTCTAGTAGTATCCCTGGTAATATAATTTGTTTCACCGAAAAAACCCAAAGTCTGTTTTAGGGAAAAAGAATCAGGAGTTTGACTTGAACAATGATCTGGTTCTGTGCTGTGGTCTCCAGGTCTGTGTCCCATCTAGTCAAGAGTCCTGGTTCTAGTCCTAGTACTGACCCTAGTCCTAGTACAAGTCTTGTAGTTCTAGTCCTGGTCATGTAGTTCTCTTCCAGGTCTTGGTCCTGTCGTTCTCGTCCTGGTCTTGGGGTCTCCAGATCTTTATGTCACCATGTATTCCTGACGCTTGTTCAGTCGCACCTGAACATGAGACACAAGGGAAAGATTAAAAAACACAAACAACACCAAGTTCACAGATTTGAATTGTATTGAATTAGCTTTAGTCGATTTTTTTTAACATGAGTCAGAGACAGAATCCACTGCAGCGTTTTTACAAATTTCAAGCCAGACCTGAGCTAGATCTGAGTCAGATCTGAGTGTATTTAACTCTTTAGACACACTCGCACACACCATAGTTTCTGGTACCCGACACACACATCTCCAATATCTGACACACACCACACACACAGTAGCCTCTGGTACCTGGCACAGCGACACAGCGCCCACCGCCACGTAGATCCCGGCAGCGATGAAACAGTTCACGGCGACTTGAGAATAAAGACGATAGATGTTGCCAGGAGGTTCTTTACTGCAGGGACACAAAGCACATGACCAGTCACATGACCAACACACACAGTGACACATATACACACACTACACCAGAACAAGAAAGCCAAACGTACTCGTCCTGGATGTCCTTCTCGGTGAACGGCACGTCCTCGATCAGAATTGCAGATTTAGCGCTGAAGAAGATCCCCAGCATCGCCTGAACACAGAGAGATACACAAGTTCGGAGCCCATCTTTGTAAAGTCTATTAATTTAAACTCCAAATATCACATGTTCCTTTACATTTAAACAATGTGCTCCAAATAGAGTGAAAAGTGATTAAGAGTGTTCGTGCGCATGTCACTGAACGTTGAGATTATATTTTTACCAGAATAAAATGTTTCAACTTCCCTTTGAGTCTGACCACATGACACCAGTCACATGATCCACTGGGAAATACTGCATTCACTTAAACAGATTTAATTCAGCAGGACACAACTGCTCATCACTGACTTGATTTTTAACTAATGTCTGTTTCTCAGTTAAATGTGACGTATGGTTCGGGCTAATTTATGAATGAGAGCAGAGATCCGCGGCGGTTTGACGTTCACCATCACGGCACTGCTCATTAACTTGTATTAGAACCAGGTCTAGATCTGTGTGAGAGAGAGCTCGCCTATGCAATGATCTTGTCCGGGATACTCACCAGCATTATCACCCCCCAGATGCTGATCACGATCCCGCAGGCCGCCATCTTGGGCCCGCAGAATAGCAGAGACGGCATGGCTGGTTCCGTGCGGGTGTGAGAGGGTCCGCCCGGGTGTAAAGTGAGTATTGGCCGATGTTCAGGTCCCGGGGAGACTCGGTAATTCCGCTGGAGATGTCCCCGAAGCAGAGGACACGGGAAAGGGTCAGGCTGAGCAGGGACAGGACAGAGCGATCAGCTGACGGCCTCTTCGGGAACACTCGTAAACACACGGAAAGACCCGAACGACGAGCCTATTTTTCCCTCACTCACGAATACAAATTCTTACTTAGCATAGATTTCGATGACAGACACTCTTAAGCGTCGATGAGATTATATATCGTAATTATAGAAACGTATTGACAAGTGACTGTGGTTGAGATGCGGGGTTTGAGAACAGGAAGAGTTTGATGATACACCAGAACTGCTTTTGGGGCAAATATTACTTCGGATTCAGTCGGAGAAACCCGGAAACTCCCGTCCAAGGCATCCCGCCCCTTCCCTGGTCTCAGCCAATCACAGCGCTCCCGTCTCTGTGGTGCTCTTTTGTAGCATTTAGGCAAAAAATAATCTAAAATCAACATATTTAAAGGCATCCGATGAGTTTATCCGGATCCCAACCCCGACTCTAACCCTTACGGACTGAGACGTGTGCTAATTCCAAAGGTTTATTGAAATTTTCAGCAGTTTGCGTCTCAATGGGAGCGAGCTAAAGAAGCGGGCCAGTGAGTTAGCATCACGGTGGCTAACGCAGCTAGCTCGTATCTCTGTTTTGTCCTAAACTTTAATTTTTTACAACATTTTCCTCCGACATGACGTCTGCATCCGCGAAGGTGCGTCTCACACACATGTTACCCACGTTGTTCCACGCTTTTATTCAGAAATGAGTGACATCTGTGCCTGTTTGAAGTTAATGCTGAGCATTATGAGTCGGAGAAAAAACACAACTGTTTACTTCTGTGAGAGCAGCATGTGACGCATCTGCGAGTTTAGTTAACACGTAACATAAGCCCTGTTTCCACCAGCCCCACTTGGCCTTACTCTACTCGGTTCTACTCTATTACGCCTCAATATCTGGTACCGTATCCTAGCAACCCACTCACAACAAATCAGTATCCGTAGAAATTCCTTGGAAGCCACGGCTCGCAATTTACAGTAACCAATCACTCTAAAAGAATATTTTAGTACCAGCTTGGCCGGGATAGAACCAGGCCCAAGAGGGTCTGATACAGGTTAAGCATTGCCAATAGAAACGGGGCGCTATAGTGAAACATGTGAACGAAGAGCCGTGTTCTGTGTGCGGGTCATTTGCGATGATATTTGTTTGTATATTACACATGTGCAGGAATTGTGCTGCTGTTGTGTATATGTGTGTAGGAGTTTTGTAATGGTGTGTTACATGCAGGTGGGGGAGATCTTCTCTGCCGCTGGTGCAGCTTTCTCTAAGCTGGGAGAACTCACCATGCAACTGCACCCAGTGTCTGACTCTAGTCCTGCAGGGTGAGGCTCAGACCACGGACCAGACCAGAGACCACATACCCAGACAAGACCACTCACCAGTCCTGAGACCAGACCAGTGTGGGTGTGTCTGTGTGAGTGACATATGTTTTTGGCTCAGGGCCAAATGGACGGAGACAGAGATAGAGATGCTGCGTTTGGCCGTGAGACGCTTTGGAGACGAACTCAACAACATCAGCAGCGTCATCAAAGAGCGCACTGTGTGAGTGACACTCTACTCCACTCTGCTTTACTCTACGCTACTCTACTTCACACCCATTTTCTCTACACTACCTACAGTGCGCAGATCAAGAGCACGGTGAAGAGGAAGCTCTACGAGGACAGTCGAGTTCCACTGTCGTCTGACGTTCAGAAGAAACCTGTGAAGAAGACACCGACTCTGCCCTCCGCCCAACCTGCCCCCCCCTCTGCGCCCGCCCCCCCACAGGCCTCACTCGCACCGCCCCCAATTAAGAAGCAGAAGACGGCAGGTCAGTCTCAGTCACACTCACATTCTCCACATCACTGAAGAAAGCAGAAAGAAGAGCATTTTTGTGTTTCAGATGTGACACTCAGCGCACTGAACGACTCTGATGTGAATTCTGATCTTGTCGACATTGAAGGAATCGATGCCAAGAAACTAGACTTCGACCAAGGTACAGAATCTGAGAGGGAGACCAGAGAGAGTGTGAAGGTCATGTTTGTTCTCGTCTCGTTTCAGAATCCTTGAACCTGGATTCCAGCCTCATCATGAACTCCAGTGACCTCCCGCTGCTCTCCCGCTGACTGTCCTCCCCTCTGCTTTCCTGCTAACTCCTCCCTCAGAACACTCAGTGCTGAAACTGTATTGTAGCGCTACAGCAATGGGCTTGCATTGGGGGTTGTGACACTGCTTCTCCCAGATGTTATGAAGAGACTTTTCACGTTTCATTATTTTTAATTAGCTTGTACCACAGCAAGCCTGCAGGTGGCGCTGGGGTATTACTCATGAATAAATGCGTTCCACCAGAGGGCGCCAATTTGGAACATTGAGGTCTCTTCACATTTTTTTTTTTTTTTACACAATAAAAACAATATTTGAAGAATGAGACAAATGTTTCATAAAAAATACAATGTTTTTATCATAAAATAGAATTATTTACAGAAAATACTGTTTCCTCTGAGCCTTTCCCTTCGTTTGGTGCGGATGAATGTGGTGACGCTTCCTGTGGGCGGAGCCAAGGAGAAGGTGATGCTTCCTGTGGGCGGAGCCCAGACTGTATTCATGAGGTCTAACATCCAGGAGTTTGTCACAAATAAACACTCAATCTCGTCTCTGTCTCAAGAATCTCGAGACGAGGGCGGGGCTATTCTGGTCAACAACGCACCATGATCAACAACGTGACTTTAGTTTCAGTAAAAGATAAACAGACCTGAAGCCTCAAAATCATTTACAAAAGTTATTTACAAGTAAAAACACAATTCGGCTGAAGTGAGTATCCAGATTTGACTAGACGTGTGACATCACACATTTACAGGTAATGTGACTGACGACAGTAAAAGTGGATGTCCTTGTTTCCTTATGAACCGGAGCAACTGGAGGAAACCTGTCACCAATGCACAGCCGACAAAGTGAGTTTAAAGCTGGGGTATACATTTCAGAGCATACCCATAGAAACCATGTCTCTTGTTCCTAATCCCAACGTCAAATAGTGACTAAAAGGGCACTTTCTCACTCAAAAGATAAGACTTGTTTTAATTTCTAGCACTTGTAAAGGGCTAGAAATTACGTACCCCAGCTTTAACTCATAAAAATCTCAATTATGACACAAATGAAAGCGGACAAGGACTCGAACACACATCCTCAGGGCATCACAGGCCCCCAGTCATTATCAGGACAGAATCAAATTCTGCTCAAGACTACATCCTTTTGAGTAAAAAAAAACTTCCTTCGTTCCTGGCTACGTTTCCCACAATGCCCTGCTCTGACTAAATGAAACTATCAGTCTTAGTCCAATCAGGAGCTGGGGGGCGGGGATTAATGCTGCTGTGATGAAAACGACAACGAAGAAGAAGATTCCGAGGGCTCAGCACTGAAGAGAAATTAAGATCGGGTTTAGACTGGGTCCAGTCCTGGGTCAGTCCTGGTTCAGTCCTGGTTCAGACCTGACTCCGGTGATGAACAGTTTCTTGGGCGGTGCGTCTGATTCCACTCCTCCTGAAACACACGACAAACTGGTTCAAACTAGTGTTGGCATTGGCCGTCAGACTCAGAGGGTGCAGTTCCTCACCTTTCCTCTTGAGCGGCGCTGTAGGCCCCCTGAGCGTTGGCCTGAAGCTCCTGCGTGTGGGACTAG
Organism: Pomatoschistus microps; assembly: GCA_029875035.1. Classification (NCBI taxonomy): domain Eukaryota; kingdom Metazoa; phylum Chordata; class Actinopteri; order Gobiiformes; family Gobiidae; genus Pomatoschistus; species Pomatoschistus microps. The sequence continues at coordinate 5,998 of JAPMNZ010920267.1, forward strand.
GGGAGGAGTTAGGAGTGACACCAGAGTCCTGCAGGGGGCGCCACTGCAACACACACAGACAGACACATACGTTTGGTGGTTTCTTATCTGGTTCACTAAACGCACACTTAGACAAGAGTGTTGTTGTGTGTTACAGTGTTTCCGTGGCTCCAGTGAGTCCCTGCCGCTCCACTCGCCGTCGACGTGCTGCAGACATAAAAAAACATAAGGATCCGGGTCCTGGATCAAGACCGGGTCCAGGTGGTGGACCAGGTAAAAGGTTTAAACTGGTCTGGACCCCTGCTGGTCAATGGAGGGATTACACCACTTTACCTGAGGCGCTGCAGGCTTCCCCTGAGAGCAGAGCTGAAGTCCTCCTGAAAGACAGGGAATCAGGTCTGAACAAGGTCTAAAGAAGGTCTAAAGAAGGACTAAAGCAGGTCTCACTCACATGTCTCTTGGCTTCTGTTCGCTCTGAGTTCAGGGGGAACGGCAACAGCAGCTGCACAAACAAAACAAACAGACCTGAGACACAGACCTGAAACAATATGTTTCCATCTGGTACACGGTCCTGGTCCTCACCCTGTCCTGGTCCTCACCCTGTCCTGGTCCTGAGTCATGTCAAGAGTGATGTCACACATGATGTAATTCATACATAAGCGTGTCATGTGACCTGCGACTGGCCGCTGGGGTTGAGTGAAACGCTGCTGCGTCTGAACCGGGCTGAGGAGCTGAAGACCGAGGAGCCATCGCTATGGAAACAAGAAACATCATCATCATTCTACTTCAAACATGAACAGTGAATATGTGAAACTACAGCTGCACCTGGAACTCGCAATCATGGGGGCGCTGTTGGATCTGCGCAGTGGCCCCGCCCCCGCCACACTCGGCTCCACCTCCATCCGCTCCATGAGGCGCCGCCGCGGCGCGCAGAGCGAACACAGCGTCTGCCGCGCCGGCTGCACGCTCACCGCATGTCCTCCTGGAGAACAGCAGGGATCAAGGGTCAGGCGGGAGAGACAGGTGGGAGAGACAAGCGTGAGCGACGGTTACTGTGGAAAACTTATAAGTTTTCCAGAAAACTTATGTGAAGTTCTGCCTTCTCTGGTAATGTGTGTGTGCATGTGTGCAGCTTAAGTGATGCTCCTTACATTTAAATTGTTCAAATGCAAATCACGAGTAATTAAAAAATACATCAATTATCAGAGCAACTAAGCAAAATGTTCCATTAGTGATATATATCAATTTTCATGTGTGGAAGACGTTCACAGACGCTCCTTTCTTTTATAGATAGATTCTGAACCTAACACTGTACAGGTCTGTGCTTGATGTATGAGAACCATATGGACACAGCAACTGATCGTGATTCTGTTTTCCTCATATAGTCCTGAGTTCACGTCAGTTTGTGGACTATGGACTGGAGATAAAGTACAATGACTATGAAGTTTTTCAGGACATTTAAAGCCCCGTAAATTCGTGAGACTTCCGCAGTAGAGTTGTAAACCTCCACAGAGCTGATGCGTAACTACGCGTTACCATGACGACACTCTCAGAACTCACCTCGGATTAGCTTTAGCCTAGTTAGCCCTAGCCTCGTTAGCGTTAGCCCTGTTAGCTCCGCGGCTAACTGCTGAAGCTCCAGTCACAGCTCCACGGGAGGCCGGAATACGCAGCTCTGAGGCGGCCACGGGGCACGGTGAGTGTCGGTGAATCTCTGGAACTCTTTCACAACGCAGCAGAGTCCAGACGGGGCCCGAAACACGCTGAAACCCCGAGTTTACGCGCTTTTTCCAACATAGTCCTCAGCAAAGTGTTATCGCCAAAGCCGAGGAAACAGTGCCGCGCTCTGGGCACGAAGAGGACTGCACTTGAAAGTGTTTGAGGCAAATGTCTGCGTAAACCATGGATCTGTTATAACACTTAAACGTGATATAAAGGGTTCAACTTTGAACTCACGGAGTCAGGACATGTGTGTTATGCGGACAAACGACTTTGGAAAAATATCTTATTGTGAGAGTGATATAATGCATTGGTTTTCTACAACACTCAAGACAGAGCAATAGTGATAAACTACTACTGTGGCCACAGCTCCTACTATCACCAACCATTCACACATACACCTAACTCAAGCTAATGTGGGTTAAGTGTCTTGCTTAAGAACACAAAGACAGTAAGGCACTTTACAGCCGCGCCGCTGCGCGGCACCTGGTGTTCCCTGAGGTCTCCCATCACAGTTGTAACCAGGCCCTGCCCTACATTGCTTTAAAGGTCTGGACTTATGTCCTTTGTCATTCCACTTTGTAAGATCGATAATACTGTAAAATAAAACTACACAATGTGATTACAGAATTCATTGAACCAACATTTATATGCTCCGCCACCGGAAATACATGACTGAGTGACCAATAGGGGACGCTGTGGAGCAGCAGACAGTCCGGGCCAAAAAGTAAATGTATGTACTTCAACCAGTTTCTGTTCATGAGACTGCAGCGATCACCTTTGTTCAACATTTATTACAGCACTAAAATAACTTCCAACAATCCTGTTATCCATGGGGCACTGCAGGATTCAGCATCTCACATTTTGGAACAGATAAAAAAACAATTGCAACTTGTTAAGCGAGGTTTGTGAAGTTTCTCACATAAGTCAGGAATCAGATTTATGTGGAAACAAAATGACCCACGGAGCAGGACTGTTGACTTTGTCCTGTAGGAAATGTGCCGATTCTTCACTTTTTAGTAAGACTCAAAAACAAAGTAATGAACACAAGACGCGTCTGAATTCAGCAGAACTTTATTGAAGCTGTGAAACGATTCCAAAGCGAAAAAGACTTTATTTCAACTCAAATAAAAGTTAACTCAGGTTCCACCTCAGTGGCACTGGCCTATCAGCTGCGAGGATGCTTACCTGCAGGAAACGCAGCGGCCAATGGGCTTAGAGCAAATATTCACAACAAAAAGACCAGGAAGTACCAAAAATACTTTAATCTCATTTGTATAAATTAAGTCCTGTACAACAGAATTAGACAAAAGTGTCAAAGCGTGAGGCCCCGCCCCACGCCGTAACCACGACAACATGCCGCATTAGCAACTGCTAGCTGTTAGCAGGCTCTTCTTTCACAGTCACTTCCTGTTTGATTTCAGAGTCCACTTCCTTTTTGACAGAACACGAGGATCCACCCACATCCTCAGTTTTCACTTTAATGTCTTCCGCACTAAGTAATCTCAGTGGATCCGTCGCACTGAGCGTGCTCAGTGGGTGCTCAGTCAGGAGTTTGTTTGGAGACGGAGTGACATCCAAGTACGAAGACTGCAACAGAGAGAACAGAGTCAAGGATTGAACCTGGGCCACACAGAGGTCATACACACAACACTTTCACCTGCTTATGGTGGTTTAAAACATTGATAATTTTTTAAAATCTATATTAAAAAGTTTCTACAAAGTGGCTGGACTGTTTTTTTTGGTGAGGATTTCTCCTGCTTTAGCAACAACACTTATTGTAGCACAAAAAGATTTATAGTACATGAGTCTCTTGTGCGACTATACAAGCTGCAATAGGGAATTTCTCCATTTTTAAAATAATAACTTTTTTTTCTTATAAAAACAAACCTTATTGGAAGTGATAAGCATTCCCAAACCAGGGAATACTTTTGAGTTTTTGCAAATACCAAACCAATGACAAGCCTTTACGTTTCAAATGAGAAGACGTGGTCAGGTTTTCCCAAACCAGTCACATGGTTCAGAACGAGTCTTATGGTGCGTTCAGACCGCCAACGCTTGAACGGAACTTCCACGTGCACTAAATTTCAGACGCAGAATGAAGTGCTAACCCTCACCCTGCGCATGGTGGAAGTAGGGCTGAAGTGGTGAGCGGGCTTTGATGCTAACAGAGTTAAGCTAGCGGCTTTTTGTGTAAAGAAAACTGAAGGATTTGAGAAGAAAAAAAGTTCAGGATGACAAGTGGCACTAAAATCCCCACAAAAGTCCGCCCACATGAATTTAGTCTGCAGTACCAAAGCGCCCCCTGTGCCCATGGGTGGGACAGCTATAAGCTAGTAATACCCTATTAAGTTATTATTATAGATCCATGATGTGGCCGGCAGAAAAAGTTCAGAAATGTCCATCTCCTGCCGCGACGCACAGGCAGTTCCCCGCTCGAAAGAGCATCTCACGATTCGATTACGATTCAGAGGCTGCGATTCGATTATAAACAATGGTTGATGCACTTTTCCCACATTTTCAGAGTTAAATAAATGTCCATTATATTTTATACTTTAGTGTACCGCTCAAGGTGCTTTCTGCTGCTTGTAATGTTTCATATGTTAGAAGGGTCTAGGGCAGGGGTCGGCAACCTGCGGCTCTTTAGTGCTCCTCGAGTGGCTCCTGGAGCTTATTCCAAAATGTCTGGAAATTGAGTGGAAGGGCTATATTTTATTTCTAGTTTGAATGTGGTTTCTGTAGGAGTAAAAACATTCTTAACGTTATTAAATGCTATAAAAATAGCATTTGAGAGGACACACCACTCTAAAGCAGGAGTATTTTCCAGACCTTGTTTGTTATACTTACTTTCTGATAATCTTCAAAACACGCCGGGTGAAAGTTCTGTGGAGGGGCAGATGGTTACTGCAGCAGTAGTAAGAGCAGAAAACAGTACAAGTACTACGTAGCAGTAGTAGTAGTAACAGTATCACTATAAAGTAGTAAGTACTAATAATAGTCCTCTGCACTATTATGTAATTCATTTGTACCTTTTCGTCCACACGGAGGGCGTTTTTCAGAAACCAGTCCTCCTCCTCCTCCACCCAGTAAGTCTCAAAGGGCTCCTGGCAGATCTCACACAGCTGCAAGAACACAGGACTGTCAGACTCCACAACGAACACTGGGGGCTCAGCTTAAGCTGGGCTCACTGCTCTGTCACTTTTCTGTCTGAAAAAGCCAGTCCAAAGAAGTGACTCAGGCCAAGCACGTGAAAACAAAGTGATAGAAACTATTTTAGAAATGTTGATATTTTGATACACCCGTGGATCTAGGGGACAATATGCAAATGACGCAGCAAACTTGTTCCACGTCACACGCATCGACATGTCCAATTTCACCACAGATAAAGTCATATCTGTGTCAGATCTTATGAAAGTATTAAAATATGTTTTTATCTATATTTCATATGAAGAAAATTAGCTATAATTAGGTACAGGACTGCTCCACATCACGCACACATGTAAGCACACACACCCGCACACACAGACAGACGTACACACATACGCAGAGACACACAGGGACAGACGTACACACATACGCAGAGACACACAGGGACAGACGTACACACACACGCAGAGACACACAGGGACAGACGTACACACACACGCAGAGACACACAGGGACAGACGTACACACATACGCAGAGACACACAGGGACAGACGTACACAGAGGCAGACGAGTACAGCTGTGATGATGCTGTCTCCAAACTACATCATGGATCTATAATATGGATCCACGTCTCTGAAGCCTCAGTGAACGCGAGCGAGCGTCACCACACACGGCAACAAAACACAATTTAAAAAAAACAAAACCTCTTACTCGCACACAATTCGAAGCTTCCACCACGTACTTACGCCCAGGTGTTTCATGACTTTTATGTTGTTTTTTCATTATGGCTTGGCTTTGCTTGACCGCTACTATACAAACTATCCTACTGCATCATGGGATCACCCTCACGTGTGTGCGAGGGTGGTTTTTAAGGGTGTGAGCGCCCTCGCCTCTGCTCCCCAAGTACTGGGACAGTACATTTTAAGGGCTACAGTGAGAATTGGGACGGGCGATTAATCTTACTGTCAAGTCTATTTTTCTAAAATACATTTCTCTAAAGGGTGTAGATTTTTAGGAAAAT